>JARHVA010007333.1:37500-75000 GCA_037957365.1 Torreya grandis | reverse complement strand
AATTCGATCACTTCATTTATCATCACTAAAATTATTATTAGATGACACTAACATCACTAATAATATTGTCTCATTTCATCTAAATTATCCTTACTAATCCTCCTAGTCATTATTTTAGCACCCCTTTCATTATTCATATCCATACACTAACATTATATCATCTCGAAAATCAATTAATTATTATAATCATGTATTATTTGTCAACTAACCCCCACTTATCCATTATATAGGAATTTAAAATTCCTTTCCACCTACCTTAGTCTATGAGTAGCCTCTCCAACTCCCCTAATTTCTCTATAACCCCTAAACACATTACTAATCATATATTAATTGTAATTAGGATTCCAAAAAAAATCTAGAGGCTTATACCTCTAGAACATTTCCTCTTCTAGAATCATCCGATGGATTTTTAATTTCTTGAATAATTATCCACCATTGATCATCCTCCACCCCAATTTTGAATTTTGGCTATTGATATTCCCTCTTCCTTCTCTAAAAATAACCAATCCATCCTCCATGTAAAGGCTAATGAGAAAACTCCATGAAAAATTAGTCTGTGTTATCATCTTAGTCTATTATCAAGCCAATATGATGCTATCATAAAATTTAAGTCTAAAATGTAATCCATAATCACATAGTCTTTTATTATTTTGATCTTGATGCAATGCACTACACCTTATAATTAAAATGTTGGTTTTGAATGTTCATTTACCTTTGCATTTTTTATTATATTATCTCTAGATGTTACATTTAGATTGATATTTTGGGTAGATTTTGATATAATTTGCATAATCAAATCTATTACTCAAATGTATCATCTAGCATTTTCATGTCCACTTTTGTTAACTTGTATTTTAACTTGGATTGTTTTAACTGGGAGAAATCAATTGGCCTAGTTGATAATCACTAGATAGTGGAAATGTTTGCATATTAGCCAAAGTTAGTTTCCAATGTCACATTGATTCTTATAAAATTTCCTTTCATTTTTCCAAATTCACCTTTTATGAAATCCAAATCCTATTTTTTGACCATGCTTTTCCTATATACCTATAATTGGGTAACTAATCTAGGTACCCTTGTATCATAAGTTTCAAACTAAAATTATTCAATTTTATGCATTTTCCTAGAGTTTATTTCCCTTTCCCATGGCTTATAGTGTTTTTATAGTCCATTAATTAACTCTAGGGTATAGGGCTTGGAAAATTAGGTTTAGGATTAAGGGTTTTGAGTTTTGGGGTAAAAAAAAGTGTATAAGAGGCTTATATAATTTTGATAATCTAAGAAAAATAAAATGGTGGATAAATTGCATAAGGGTGTGAAAAAAGTTCCATTTTTAAAAAAATATTTAAGTAATATTGAGTTTATGAAAAAATATATTCCTTAAAAATCACAATTTATGTTTTTTCCTTCAGCTCATAGCTCAACCACTACACTAGATTTGAAAAAAGATGTGTCATATAACCATTCCCAAATTGAAGTTCTAATACCACTTATAATGAAATTATTTAGATATATTTAGCCAATTCATAATAATGGATGGAAATAAAATTATTAAGATCATATCAATAATAATAAATTATAATAATAACAACATAATAGAGTAGATCCACACCAATTGTTGAAAACAAAATAGAATAATGAAAATATAAGACTATGCCACTTCAAGTGGGTAATATCCAAAACCATGAAATAAAAACATAATTTTTAATATTATGATCAAGTATAAACCATTTCCTCGTATATATATACCCTGCTTAGGATATGGTTACTCTATATGCAGACATTACTATCAATATATGAACATAGATAATTGTGATAAAATAATGAAAATGGTAATGTAAGCCATAGCTAAACCATACATCTCTAAATAACTTATACATTTTAATTGCAAAGCAATAAGTTTACTAAATAATGTAAACTAGGAATAGCACATTGGAAATAAAGTCTTGTGCCAAATTTAGATGTCTATAGTAACACTCTCTGTTGATATATAAAGGTAGTGAAATTATTTTTTAAATGTTTATTTTACTTTATTTCATGTTATATTATGGTTGGGATTATCTTCATACACCATTTCAATGCCTCATTCCTTAGGGTACCCTAAAAAATCAAATATAATTTATCCCATGACTCCTCCAATAAGAATTTAGTATAAACAAATGTTTCTACATGTACTTCATATCTTTCCCAAATAATGGTATTTTCATCCTATTATTTCCATAGTTCCCCTTGTCCTTTATCACCTTAAAATTATCTTCTATATTATTCTCTCCCAAGTTCTTGATCTAAATTTATTATAGCTTATCTTCTTCCTTCTATTCCTTCGTTATACTTTATGTAACTATTATACACTTCTTCACTTAATATCAACTATTCCTTGTCCTAATAAGAAACATGAGGAATGTTGTTCGGTCCAATGGTTTCATCTCCTCATTCAAAATGTTTTGGTTTGGGGGTTTGGCCTCAAGTAATTTTGGGATATTATTTTCATTTTTATCTATTATCTTCTTCTACTTTTATTTCCTCTTCTTCTTTTCCTTATCACTAATCTCATTTATGTTTTTATCTTCTAGATAACTAATTTATTTATTATCCTCTTCAATATATTTTTATATCTCATATATATTATCTTTTATGTTGTCTTCTTTATTGTTTCTATCTTATCTTTTACATTATCTGCCATGTCTTCTTCTTTCTCAATCTTTCATCTCTTTATTTTATTTTTTATTTTTTAATTCTTTCTACTTTTAATCCCTTCATTTATTATTTTAATTTTAATTTTATTTTTTAAAAATCTTATTAATTCCCTTTTAATATCCAAATTTATATTTTTTTCATCTTTTTATCCCCCAAACCATCATACCTCAATTCACAATTGGTTACCTTCTTTTAAGGATCACCCCTCCCTTCTCGTGCAACATCCTTTAGGTGTGTAGACACTTAGATAGGGCTAAAACATGTTTATAATATGTTATTATTTATATTTTACCCTAATTTGGATTGATCCTTGAGATTATTCTTATTAATATATAACTTTGAAATGGAATTTATATCAATAGATATGGTATTCAAGCATATATTTTAATGTAAATGACTGAAAAATTAATTCTCATGATTTGGTAAGGGCATATGCTAAATGTGTAAATTAGTAAAAATATTACCATAATTAGCTTTTATGGTTGATTATATAACTATTACTATATTATAATAGTGGAAATCAATGATAAGCACATTGATGCAAAGGATGACCAACATATGTCTCACTTCTCTTTGTTTTTGATTCACTCCTTTAACAATAGTCTATTGGTTCATATGGTTTTTAATTTTTTTTTTTTTTTTGGGTCTCATTATATTTTCCATGATTCTTAGTGTATTTTTATACCTATCATACCTTTGGTAACAATCTTCATCACCTATTTATTAGCCTTTGTTACTTTCTCCCCTCACATAGTCAAGTCTATTAGCCTTTTTAAGGCTAATTCTTCATGTACAACTTTATACAGACATATTTTGACAAAATAATGCCAAAATAAGATACCATATATCATTATTGACATATCATTGAAATTTTAGCTTCAAACTCTTCTTTGTAAACCCTATTACTAACCCTTTCTAGCCTATTGTTAGGCCTAATTAGATCTTTCCTGCATATGAACACACACAATCCTCTCCCATTGTACCATCACATATGGAATCAAACAAAAAACTCAAAAATATATTAACACACATGAAAATATACCAAATTTAAAAATTTTAAGAAATTTCATTGGTTTAGTCTCCTAAAAAATGTGTCTTAAGTTCAAAACCCTAGTTTAGGGTTGACAAGGGTCTCCAAGACCTGAGAACACATAGTTTGGTTTTATACATTCCAAATAGGGTTTAAAGTATATATAAGTGTTGTTTAGGATATATATATATATATATAACTTATCCAAGCATTGGTTTCTCCCTTACACTACTTTTTTCAATATTTCTAGAAATACCTTTACCTCTCTCCACACACAGACAAAGTATGTAGGCTATGCAAATGTTGTCTTGAGGATGTAGATATTAAAAGGAGGTTTAAAAAGTCCTTTGAACATTACTTAGTATTTTTATAAAAACCATATACAACTAATTCAATCATTTTGTGTGTCCTTATACTCCTATGCAAACCTTTTCAAACAATCTTTGTGTATAGATTGTCTATGCAAACATCATTACACAAGTCTGTATAGTTCTTAAAGACAAGTGTCATGGAAAGTAACCAAAGAAATTAATTAAAAAAAATTCAATAAACATGAAAATAATTCACCAATTATATATCAATCTTCAAAAACATAACACAATTGAATCTTCCATTATTGAGTAAATTTGACACAACCAATCTATCTAGAAATATGCAATAAAATAGAGTACCGTCACTTTTTTTCAATATTAAAGAAATAATTTATTTATATATTGGGGTTTTAACCCTCTCTCCTTGAATACATACAAAAATTGAATAAAAATAAAAATTTAAATTCTTTATGTCTAGCATAACTACCCTAACTACCTCCCAATGGTCACTTACAAGAATGCTTGCTCCTTGACACAAACATCAAGGTTGATTCTTCCATAAAAATGTGACTTATGGCTATGTATATGTATAAATGGTGAATTTATTTATGTTTCATAATAAATTTACATATTAATGACCTATTTAAAACCTCCTACAACACCCTTTATAAGCTAAAACATTCAAAAAATCAAATTTGCAAAAATGGTGGTAAAACTCATATTTAAATTTCTAACCTTCCAAGACACTCCTAAACACTTGGAAATAATTTTAAGGTGAATATTTAGTATCTTAACACTTACAAAATATTATAAATATATTTATTGGCCTCTTATTCACTTCATTTAAACAAAATTTGTAATCATGGTGTTTCCATGAGTGATTCCCCTACATCATATTCCTAAAGGAAAAGAAACAAAACTCAAAGATTGATGTCCATGAATATTTCTAGAATACTTTTTTGTATTTTATGTCATTATATTTATTATTTGTATTGTCTTCAATGAGTTGTGGCTTCTCACATTTGGCATGTTTTTAGTTCTAAGTCTTCGTATCTACTTGATTATCTAAGATGCATTCTATCTTAGTTGAATTGATTTAAGGCAACTAATTTTTCCATCCTGAACTTGTTCTAGCCACTTCCCTTATCGTATTTACAATTCTTACTTCTTGTATGTAAGGGTTTAATTATAAAACATTGAAAATTATTGACATGCCTACATCACTATGAAATTCTTTCCCATATGCATGATCAGGACTAAGAAATTGAACTCCTAGCTTGATATGATCTAATTTTTATTTCTTCCTTTTCTTCTAATCCCTAAATGCTTATTAAACTCTATTCTATTAACTTATCCTATTTTTCTCTTGGACACTATTATCTTATTCTAAACTCATACAAACCTTATAAGAACAAAAAAGAATAAAATAAACTAGCACCTTGTTTAAAATGACTTACTTTAGTGTGTAAATACACCTCTTGATACATTTTTTCCCTATCTATTCATGTTTGCAAATTTAAAAATGAATATAACTATTCCATGTTGGCACTAACCATGTCAAACTCAGATTTATCAACTTGTACCTATGCTCAAACTAGTTCTTGCAATCCAACTTACTCATTTTTGGAAAGGATTAACACACTTGTCAAATTATTTCTTCCCATAGACTTCTTGTTATGTTTCCCATGATCACTCCATGTTTCTAGCCTTAGTGAGACTATTGGTGTTAGATATAATTCTCCTAGTTCCACACACTATTCTTGATACTACCTTAATGACTCTTCCTACCACTTATCCTTCATATTATGACATAAAATCCAAATTAGAACTTGTAATTAAGGAGTCACTTCTTGGCCTTCTCTTTGAATCTCATATTACATCCAAACCATTTCTCCTCTCCCTTGAATAGCTGTTATAATCTTGCATATTTCCTCTAATGCTTGAGATTATGATTCTACTTGAATGAACATGTTTATAACATGATATTTTAATGTACTCTTTCCTATCTTCATTATCTTTACCTAACCCTTACAGATATTTTCAACATCATAATCATGCTTTGAACAAATATATAGAGTTTATTTTATTCCTTTGATGATGTACTTTCCCCAAATGAGGTCTATGTTCCTCTCCATAGTTTAATCCAACTATTTTTCCTCCATTATAGCTGAATTTTCCATTATTTTGATTTTATGATGATTAAATTCTGGTGTCCTGATTGTATCTTTCAACATATAAGGTATACTCAAACTACATTGATCTTGACTTATGCCATATTATCTTGATGTTTCTTCTTCAAATAGAAAACAATGTATTATCCTATGTAAACCAATGTGTAATAACTATTTATAACTATTCCCATACCTCATATCTTAATGTAAGTTATTCTTCACACTTGAAATTCTATGAGAGATAACTTCCAAAATGTCACATACCTCTATTTTAGTGTCTTGATTTTGTCTTGTCAAGTCAACCTGAAATATGGTTTTTGGTTATTTACCATCATTCATCCATATGTCTTCATTGGTTATGATTATCTTGTTACTCTCTAAAATTTGATCAATCTCATTGTGTATGATTATATTTGTTTCATTATACTCATCTCCTTGATGCGATGTTTTTGATTCTTGACACTTCTCCTTTGCAAGATTATTCTAATCCACATATAAAAATATAAAATTTTCAAATAGATTCTTTCCTCCTTGAGTTCTACATACCTCTTCTAATCCAACTCTTGATTATTTTTTGATGATATGTGGAATTCTTTCACATTGTGTGTTCCTCATCTTCTTGAATATAATTTTATAATTGGGATGTCATATTTTATCTCATAATAATTAAGATTCTCCTTGACACATGCTTGTTTTCACCTTTCTTCATGAAGTTCTACCAACTTTTGAACTTGGAATTTTGTCTTTGTTTTGTCTTCCACCTTTGTCTCTAGCTAAAGGTTGAAGATATCCATGTACACTACATCCTTCCACTGTCTTTGTTCCTTTGTTCTGGATTGAGTCTTTATACATGATTATTCACACTCATTCTTTATTTCTTGATAAATAATTGCCTCAATAGGCTAAATCTTAGTTTTTTGACCTCACTAGTTTCCATCTTCTTTGATTCCAAGACTTGGTGGTTGCCTTTAGATAATATATATACACATCACAAGACACATTGTTAGTACTAAAATTTGGAGCCTCCATGGATCTCTCATGTGCTTCCTTATTGGAAACTTTAATGTCTAATTTATTCTCTTATTTGGTGTCATTCTTAAGACACTTCTCACGTATTTCAGCTGTAGTTTTTACCCCTTTTCTGTTGGTATATTCACTACATTCTTGGTTTTTAAATCATTCACCCTTACATTCCATTCTATCTACCAATCCATTCTCACAAAGATCACTTCCTATATTTAACTTAGTGACCTTTTCCAACAATCTGCTCTCTTATTGGTTATATTCCATGTCCAACTTTGTGGACTCACATCTCTCTATACTCACCATCTCAAGATAACTTGTCTTCACTTCCTTCTTAGGGGATTTGATAAAATTCAAAAACTCAATAGCTTTACCAAAATATTGTTTAGTTTCCACCAGCATCACCCTTTTTTCACTCTATCTACCTCACCTTTTAATGGTACAAGGATATGTGTCATCCCATTTTGCTTTATAGTGTATCTGCTTGACCATAATGAACAACCTTCCTATCAAACTGGCGTGGCCTCCCTAGCAACAAATGCCAAACATACATTGTTATTATATCACATAAAACTTTATCTTGATAGCTACCTATATGAAATTCAACCCAAATTTATTTAATTACCATGATTTGATGCCGTTCTTGAACCCATGTTACCTTATAAGGACATGGATGTGGAATATGTATACACATAATATTTTCATCTTTTTATCACTTATTGACACTTTTTATCATGTAGGAACCCATCAAGTCTTAATCTCTCTAAGTGCATGCCTTAAGGGGTGTACCAGGAAAGGGGTGGGCAGACCATTAGTGATTTGTAAGATTATTGTCCCTTTTACCACTTTCCATCTACACAATTGTCTCCCAAAACCATTTACCCTAAGCTTATTCTTCATTTTTATACCCATTACAGTCATTTTTCATGATTTATCCTCCTTTTTCTTGCCTTGGTCCCCTTTCACTAGTTGACTGTAATAGGTTGACTGGGTCGACCCTATATAGTTTTTAACCATTGATTACTATATAGGGTTGATTGGGTCAACCCTGTATTATTTTTGGGTATTTTCATTTGAGATTTTTGTTATCCCTTCATCTGACCTAGATCATGACCTAGTGATTTATCTCCTAAAAACATATAGGGGTGGCAAGGTCAACCCCATATAGCTAACATATTTAGAAGGATTTATGGCAAGATCTACGTATATATACAAGTTCCTTTCCAACCATTTGATAATAGAGAAGCAAAGAAAAATAAGTGTGAATGAAAATATGATTATTGACCTTTCTACTTGAGGAATAAAGCTTAAGGTTCCATACTTTCTTTGAAGATATGGATCTTGTCTTGTGGAGAAGTCTTTTGGATGCATAGATAGGTTGTTTAGCCTAGAGTTGATTTGTCTTTATTATCCTTACATACCAAAATAATCTCTTATGAATCACCTTGGCCAAGGGAGAGATTAAGGATCGGTGGGTTCATCTTCAAAGGTAAGTATTCCTAACTTTATTTATCCTTTATAAGAGTAGATAGATAATTTAGTTGTGCTTCTCTTCCATGCATTAGGATTTTATATACATTGATGTGAGTATATGAATTATATGCATGTTTAGTTTATTTTGTCTTGTTTTTAACTCCCACTTTGTGCCAAAAGATTTGGTGAGCAATACATTAGATTTAATTTCTTTTTTATTAGAATAGAGTGAATATCAAAACCTAGGACTCTTTTAGGGTTGTTGCATGATTGTGTTAGACTGTAGGCTTTGGAACACTTCCTAGCATGGTGTATTATGACAAGTGATCCCCTAATTGGGTTTGGGAGATACCCATATTGTTCATGCTCCCACTTAAATGTATTCCAAATCGGAAGTGTAAGTATGTTCTATCTTCTCTGAAATAGGATTGATTTATAGACATGATGAATTTTTGATTACATACATTCTAGTGAACCTGATGTGAACTAACCCTTGTAGGATTTATTCACTTTATTTCATTCTTTTTCATCATTATTTGTATCATATATTTTCCATTTTGGGTCAATTGCATCTACCCATCTCTAATTTTTGTGTGCATGTTTTTCATGTATAGGATATTGTATCGACTCAAATGACCTAGTATAAGTTTTTAGCTTTTCAAACTTTGAGTCCAAACTACTAGGTTGACTCAATTGACCTTGTTCATTCCAAGAACTCAACAATAGGTTTCTAAAAATCTTGATCAACCTAGTTAGAAAAAATTTCAATAATATATCAAGGTTATTGAATAATAATAGTCATTATTTACATCTCTAATCCACCAAGGTTCCTTTCTATCTCTTTGTCTCTTTATTTACAGTCTTTCCTTTTAGAGTTTGTAGTCTTTAAAACTACCCCTGCATAGTCAATTGGATCGACCCTGTCAACCCAATTCTATGTTTTGTGTGTTATCTTGATAACTAGGTTGATTTTAATGACCCTATTCATTTTTAGACCTTGATTTTTTAGTATAAGATTGACCTTGTCGACCTTGTTCTATATTTTATACATATAGTGTTGACTATATCAACACTGTACCTTTTTTCAAAGTTGAAATTAACCTTATATGCTAGTAATTAGATCACACTTTCATTTATTTTTGATTACATGATTAAAATAGATCATATAGCTTAATTAGGTGATTTTTCATTAACCATTTCATTTCACTATTTTCTATTTTATGCACACATAACCAAATCATAAAATCTAAATAAACATTTTAACATTTGACTACCCAAGGCCAACCTACTTCGATTTCATCACCAAGGGGGAAGTTGGCTTGATGTTATGGTCAAGTATAAAGCATGGTTAATGGTATAATTTGGATAAGCATGCATTAACCTTATCTTTTTAGTGTGTGAAGTGAGGGGGTAGGCCCCAATACCAACCCTTTATCATTACCGCTATAGATCCCTTTTAACCCAAACTACTTGAAACCATCCTTAGATTACCTTATAATTCCTTACAACCAACTTCCCATCACATCTAAAATCATATTCT
This sequence comes from Torreya grandis, assembly GCA_037957365.1. NCBI lineage: Eukaryota > Viridiplantae > Streptophyta > Pinopsida > Cupressales > Taxaceae > Torreya > Torreya grandis. Next base: position 64,755 of record JARHVA010007333.1, on the reverse strand, counting down.
AATAATCTAATAAGCACTCAGGTCAACCGATTAGTTAGCTATTTACTTTCCAATTTTATTGCTTACTCTTTACTCAATTATATTTTATATTGAAAAAAATTGCATTAGCTAGCATTGGTACAAGGGTTTGTATTGTGTGCTTTAATTAGATTAGTGAGCATTGATCCAATTGATTATTTGTTCCCCTTGAGTTCTTACTTTTCAAGTTACAAAAATTATCTTGTTTTAATTCACAATTTGTTATAAACCTTGTACATTTTCTATCCTCTGTTCACTATACTAGATCGACCCAGTCAACCTTGTACTATTTTTAGACATTATTTACTCTTTTTTTAGCCTTTGTTTACTATGCTGGATCAACCCAGTCAACCCAACTGACCCTATACTATTTTTATCAATTCTTATTTTCTTGCTTTCTCATCTATCTTTCTTTTCCTTCATCATGGACTTTCTACTTGATGACAATACTAAGTTACAGTCAACATACATGATGAATTTTACCAACCCTCATAGGGTTTCCCATAAATAGAGTAGGGATCCTCTCTTGGATTCTAGTAATTTCCATATTACCACTTACACAATGAACTATAGGACCCCTCCTAATACCTCTTTGTAGTGTAATCCTCTCTTCTCATTGGAATACCAACTTGAATTAGAGTATACCCCCAAAATGCTCTTCTTTATCTTTGAATTTATTCAACATCAAGGAAAATATCCTTTTACCATTTATGACCTTATGATTAGTGGTCAATTCAAAGAGTCTCATTCACCTACACCTACATTCTCAACTGGATTTGGGGGTGCCACTTTATTTGATTCTCAACCTCTTCTTTCGATTATGACCCCTTCTCATACCATGACCTCTTATTCTCTAACAACTTCCACCTCTATGCCTAGTATATCCACTAACATGGTAGGTTATAAATCTAGTGGACCTCTCATAAGATCCACTATCCTTAATCCTTCCACTAGTGCATCATTTGATACCCAAGGTAATCATGATACCAGTGCTTCTTCTTCTCAACCATTCACTAGTCCATCTCTTGCTACACAAGCAAATTTTTCCAATAGTGCCTCACATTCTCATAATTCCTCTCAAAATATTATCAACATCAATAGTGGTAGCCAAGCCACTAATACCACCTCTAATGCTTCTAATAATTTTAATTAAACATATCAACTATTGTTACAAATGCTCAATAAAATGAATACCTTTCAATCTTATAACATAAATCAAATGATGAGAATGCAAAACCACCTTCTCCATATTTAAAATCATCCTCAACTAATGGATTAGGGCACACATAACCAGAATGTTCCCATCATCCTCTTTGATATTCTCAAGGCAATTTCATTCTTCAACCTCCTTTAGTTAACAAAACCATTAAGCATCTCCAAAATGAACTTCTCACTAATCTAATTGTTAACATTGATATAGGAGGTATCACACCTATAATTTCTTATAATGGATCAACTGATCCCACCCTTCATCTTAAAACATTTGGAAATATTTATAAGGATTGGGTCAAATTGAACACCTTTGTCACTACCAAACTCTTATCCAAAACTCTCATAGGTGATGCCTTGGATTGGTACAACCAACTTAGAACTCATTACATTACTAGTTTGAAGGATTTAGTGAATTCTTTACTTCAAGGACTAAAAACTAGAGATCTTCCCAAAAACACTTTTGCCCACTTTATAAATTGCAAACAATTTGAAAATGAAACTGCTCAAGCCTTAATTAAAAGGTGGAAAATATTGTCAAATAAATGTGAACATAACATGGCTGATGATAATAGTTTCCATCTCTTTACCAATTCCATTTTTCCTAAACTTCAATATTAGGTTCTCAATCTCTTTCCACGTACATTGGAAGAGGATATTGACCAAGCTAAACAATAACATTTCCTTATGCATCAATTTGAGCCACCCCAACCTATTATGGGTCCTCATCTCTTAATTAAGAACAAAAATCACAATGTTACCAATGACGGTGTTACAAATTCATATGACACCATTCATAATGTTCAAGATATCATCCCTTACCTTTTCATCAGAACTAAATCCCCCATCTCAATAATATACCAATCCTCACTTATCTTCACCAAACAACATTAATGTTCATAAACCTCTATCCTCGACTGAATTGTTTAAGTATCTACCTAGGCCTCTTCCATGAGAACTTGACCCTACCTATTCTATGAAATCTTGGTATTATCCTAAAATTTTTTTTTGGTTTCATGCTAGTTGGGGTCATTCTCATGAGACATGTAGATAACTTCATAATTTAACTATGGACTTTATTCTTGGTCATAATTTTGATCACAATTGTATCATTTGAAAGTAACAACAAAATTATAAATTGATTTTAAAGATTTTAAATCACATGATAAATCTCAAGCCTTGAATCAAGTTAATACTCATTTGGCTATCTACAAAGACCACTTCCTAATCATCAACCTATTCAAGACAACCAAGACAGAGCCACCCCTTCCACCAATAATGTAGAATGTCTTGTTAACCCCACTCCTAAGTATAATGTGGTTAACATGACTAATATTCTAAGGGTGGATAATTTTATCAATTCCAAACATATCTACACTCCATCTCAAACATATCATGTTATCCAAGATTCTTCCCCAACTCATTTAAATGAGTTGAAAAAAGATGATCTTATAATTTTTGATGATCCAATTTATGATTCTCCCTTGGATAACACCTCCTATTCTATTTTTATCACTATTATATCAACTTATAATACTAATGATACTCAAATTTATACTAACACTTATTTTACCAATTCTCAAAATCAACTTGAAGTAGCTACTTCATCATCACACCATAATTTACAACCTTGTTCTACACCTTCTTCTTCCTCAACATAAATTCCAATGCACTTTAGATCCTCCTTTTGAGGACCTCTTTAATCATTATGAACCTATATCTAACAACATTCATGATGGGTTATGATGAATGGGATCCCATTGTGGAACTCACTAATCTCCCTTCCCAAATTCCATTCCTTGAGCTTATGAGGACTTCTCCATGTCATATAAATCATCTTATGTAACTATTATTTGAAATGAATGTCCCTCATCCTACTCTAGTAGGATGGGAGGTAGCCTTATCTGGATTTGAGGATAATATATTAAAAAAATGTGAAGAGATGTCTATCAATGTTGATGAAACTATGGACACTTCTCTTTCCTTAAAATTTCTTATAAATTTTATGATTCTTGACAAGATTATGCTTCATGCAAATGATCCTCCCTTATTTATTAGTGTCCAAATAGGTGATATCCAAGTTAACCATGCATTCATTTATGAGGGTTCTAGAACCTACATTACCTCTCTCAAATTCATTAAAAACCTTGGATATTCAGAATGCAATCTCAAGTTAACACATACCACCTGCCAAGGATATGATAGATGGAAAATGCCTCCTCTAGGTTGTGTGTGGCTTCCCATTACTATCCCACCCATCATCATCCATGTGAAGGTGATGATCTTTAAATTTCCCCTTTCTTATAACATCTTTCATGGTAAGCCATGGACTCACTATATGAGAGCCATTGCTTCTTTCACCTACCAATGCATTAAATTCCCTCATAATGGAGCCATTTATAGGATTTAAGGTGACACCAACCCTTGGAATTTTGAATAATTATAATACTATGGTGTCTTCAAGATTCCTACTCTTGAACCTTTGCCCAACATTCCATTTCATGAGTCTCAGCATCGTAATTTTCTCATTAATTCAACATAAGGTTATAGTGGGTATACTGAACTCATCAGGAACATTCCCCCTAACCTCCTAGATTTTAATGATGATGAGCCCAATGATATTAAAATAAATATTAAAACAATTTATCTATCACCTTACCTCATCTTAAAGCTTCCTTCTTCCTTACAGCCTCATTTTTGCAAGCCTCCTTGTGATGATATTCCTGCAATATTAACCAAGACTCGGTATTCTATCCACCATACTTATTTGGATGACAAGATAATCCTTACTTTTATCATTGATATTTACACCCTAGATTATGGTGATGGTTATTCCCTAGATGATCTATTCTTAGGTAGTCTTATACAGGCCCATGATGTTGATAGTGTATATTATTATTCTTCTTTACTTGAGTCTTTTCATGTATCTTCCTTTCTTCCTATTTACAGTTCCTAATTTTAATATTTTTCCTCTTTATCATAGGGTAGACATGGTACCAACACCTTCAATTTTTGAGGATCCTTATAGGAATATGATCATAGATCATGTTATGATTGAGCCTTACTACTTTGCTAGGTACCCGAATCACTATAGTTAGTTTACTCTTGATATTAGTGTGGCCCTCCTTAAACTTTATGTAGATCCTACTCTATCCTCATTAGATCCCTTATCAGAGCCCATTCCCACTTTCACTATAGTTAACCCCATTCTTGTTCCTACTATAGTTGAGCATATTCTTTCTCCTACTCTCATTGAGCCTACCCTTGATTCTCATCTCATTGATCCTTATATTGATCCTAGTTCCATTCATTCTCCACCACCACCTTCCCTTAGTGATGGTTTGATTCCCTTGCCTTAGATGGCTCTGTTTCCCACCAAATGGGATAATGAGTCTTATTTGGCTTCTTCCATTCCTATTATACCTCCTTCTATGAGTGTTTCTCCTAAGACCACTCACAAGCGTATATATTGCTTTCATGGGATAGATAATCATTATTTTACCCATTATCACAAGTTGTGACAATATATTGATACTTTGCATCCTTCCTCTCCTTCCTTAGACAAAGCCATGCTTCCCTTGAAGGTTTTACCTAAATATATACCTAATTATGGTGAATTATATTATCTATGGCAACAATTTGGTACCCATCACATCAATCATTATTGTATCCTTCAATAACACCTTAAGGATCACCTTATAGCTAGTCCTAGACCTTCTTCAATTCCTTCCACATATTGTCCCTATAAGAAAGATTTTCCTTCTTCTCCCATGACCCCACATCTAGTGGTTCCATTCCCTTCTGTGGGTGGTCCCTTCATCACTTTATATGCCTTCACCCATGATTCCTTCACCTATGGACCTTCCCTCAGTCATGGATTATTCTCCACCGATGATTCCTGTATCTCTCATAGAGCCTGGTCCCATGCATTATCCTAAACATCCCCTACTTTATTTCCCTCCTCATCATGATACATCAAGTATTCCTAATTTTTCAATTAAAGAGGCTATAAGAGAAGTATTTTCCTAGTTTTCATTGAAGATTAATGAGACATTAGCTACAATTTGTATCTAGCTTCATATAGATTTATTTGATGTCTTGGATAATGTGTGTGGGTAGATTTATCAGTATTTATGATCAGATGTGTGGTTATTTTACATTGACATTTTGATTAGATGTGCTCCAATTTTATTTTTATCTATTTTTTACATCATTTGACATTGTGTCAAATTTATATTTTTCTTATATAGTGATTTTACCTTTTGTACTATATCTTTATTATATTATCATTTATATTTGCATATGATTATCTTTGTTTATCCTTTCTTTCTCTTTCTTTCTTTATTTTTTCTCATAACTCTCTTCTTGTGTCTTTATGATTATTTGCTTTCTTATCTATATTTTTCATACAAAATTATCAATGTGACTTAGTTATACCAACCCTACTCCCTTTGGTCCTTGTCTCCTTTTACCATGTGATCAATTACCCAACAATCCATCTCATTATAATCTCCTTTCACCAATCCACCTTTGGATCTCCTTTTTCATTTTTTTTTGCAAACTAATAATATACACAGTTGAGACTTGAGATCACATATTGGTTCATTATTAAGCCTAAGTGTCATAGTCAGTCTTTGTCTTTGGTTACTTAGCTTCCTTTAGCCTTAGCCTAAAGGTCATTTGTGTGTATACCTACATCTATCATGACTGGTCATTCCAATTCCATATAGAGGAGGAATATTTAAAAAAAAACCATAAAAATTATGCAAAATCTAAATCATTTAAACTAAAGGAAATGATATAAAAGGCAAAAATATTTCTTAAAAGTCAAATCCCACTAAAAGATGTGATTAAAAATACATCTCCTTCTTCTATTCAAATCTCAAACTCCATAGTTGGCCTCATGATAGATATGAGATCCTTTAGGGAGCGGTAGGCCATTATATTATAAGAGGAGAATATAAAAAATATATTTTAGTACTACCTACTTTTTCACACAAATACCCAATCTTCATAGTAGACCAATGACTCTATAAGGGGTTCGAGGAATGAGGAACATGTCATGGGAAGGTAGGTCCATTTTAATATTTTTTGTACCAATCTACCTTCATGAGTTGATCTTAATAGCATGCCTATTTGCATACAAAGCTTTGTGTCTATAGAGAACAACTTTCTTTTGTATATTGATGGTTACTAGTCACTTTATGTCTTTTCATGTCATTAGTATGCCTCTTTCCTCATAAGGTCTTCTCATAAGACACCTCCATTAGGGTTTTTACATTCCCTTTTCATTCCTTATATCCCTCATATTTCCTCATGAGAATTTTTTTTGTCTACTGATCACTCCCCTTGGGATTTCATTTGTGAGTTACTTTGTAAGACCATGGATAGTACCTAACATTCCTAAAAAATTACCACCTTTTTTTTAAATTATTACCCACATCCTTTATTACCTAATTTTTTCTATTTATTCCACCCTAGTGGTGCTCTCTTTGTGAGTTACTTCATAAGACCATGGATAGGACCTAACATTACTCACAAAATTTTCCAATAATACAAGTTAAAAATAAAGTTACATGTGTCAAATATGAGATAAGATGTGATTGATTATGAAGTTACACGTCATTAACATGCTTCCCAGCTTTATTTAGTGTGTTTTATAATTACTTCATTTGTATTTCACTTTTATCTTCTTATTTTTTGAGCGCATGTAAGAATACAACCATTTCTTGAATTTTTCATACTTTCCAGCTTTAATTAGTGTGATAAATTTAGGACCAATCTTTTGCTAATTTTGTTTTTCTCTTATACTTCCCAAAGTGATTTAGTATAATTGATTGACTTAATTAAAAAAATTTATAGCATTTGTGGCCTTTTGCATACCTTCCATTTTATTATATTATTTTCATAATACCTAATGTGATTTAGTATGATTTTACTTGTTTTAATTTGGTGAAAAAATATTTCACTTTGGTTTTAAAACAAATTCTTTTGTTACAATCCCTTGGTTCTTTATACTTAGTCATTTTCTTGTTATTGCACATTTCCCAAATTGAAATAGTGTGTAGTACATTTTGGTTAATTATATTTTACCAAGTCCTTTTTGCTTGTTTCTTTTTACCCATGCATGTTTTCTACATAATGCTAGAAAAGAAACCACATCTCATATGTTTCCTATAGCATACACAACAATAACTCAATACATGTGCTAGAAAGAAATATATCCAAAACCTCCACAACCACAACCATAATGATGACAACATACACAACCAATATCCAATATACCAAAATGGAGGGAATTGTAGGTGTTGGAAGTAGGTAGAATCTCTTGCTAAAATTGAATGTGTTTCGAGCAATAGGAATGTCCAATGAAACTTGGAACTATTCTAGACAAGTTGAAATCTTGTGGAGATGGAATGTGATTGAAGTCATGTAGATGAGAGGTGTAAATTGAAAGTGGGAATAATGTGGGTTTAGGAGATATTTGGAGTAATATCAAATCCAATGGAGATGGGAGGTGCTTGAAATAATTTGAAAGTCTACGGGGACATAGAGGAATCTTATAATGAAATATGCTCTAGTTATGCAAATATACCTTGGTATATTCACTTGGTTTTGGTTTGTAAACCCTAGGTGTATTAGGAATTTGGGAGAAAATCCTTTGATTTTTATGATGAAATTTAGAAAATAACTCCTAGGATCTCTACTGTTGGAAACTTTGGAAAATATATGGGAAAAAATGACCTCTCAAACTACACAACAGTAATAACAAAAACCCTAAAACTAGATAATGCCTAATGAAAACCTTAGATAAAGTGATTTTAAGAGAATATTGTGCAATGGTCAGATGGCATCATTGTGTAGCTCTAGGTCATGGCTTGGTTCATGACTTTGAGGTTGAGTTCATAATCTAAGATAGGAGCTCAAAATGCAATTAACAATTTTTAACAATGAATAAAAAATACCTAATTTCCATTATTTATATAAAAAATACATGCAATTAATGCTTTTATGGTGGTGGGCAGCAGAGATCTTGAGCCTTCAAGCAAATTTTACAATTTTACAAATTGCATTTTGACCTCTAGATTCTATGGATAAGGGTTGGTTGACCTATTTAGAAATGGGAAGGCAAAACCTAGATTGCAATTTGAAAATTTGAAAACTTACAAATTGCAATTGGATTTCTAGTTTTCATCGGCTTAGTGGTTTGTGAGAGGTGAAACTTTGCTTGTACTTTGTAATTTTGCAAATTGTAAATTATAATTTGAGTTCCAGATTCTGTGGGGTATTTAGTTTGTAGGATCTAAAACTCTACTTATAATTTGTAATTTTGAAAAATTATATATTGTAAGTGGGTTTTTAGATTCTACCGGTTAGTGCATTATGGGATCTAGAGATTGGGATATAATTTGTAATTTTGATATAATAAGTACAACTATATATATGTCATGATTTTTTGTTATAATAAGTACAACTATATACAATTCTCTAGCTCTATGGTTGGGCTCCATCCTGTCTATCTCTTGGCCTAGTCATGTTGCCTGTCAAAGCCTCAGTCTAACTCAAAACAATACACTATAAAGAGGTCATCCAAGATCTTAGTCCATTTACCTATCCTTGTAGGTGTGTTACCTACACCTATGCTTGCACCAAATGGGTCAGGGTAACATCATTATATCTAGATACACAACTCTCTCCTCTCCTAGGGCCTATCATGCCCATATATCACCTACACCCATCTTTGTTGGTGGATGCATCCTCTTTCTCTATATGCTTGTATCTACCTCAGTGCCTCCCCAGTGAATTTGAACCAGCTCACTTGAGCTAGGGTAGATAGTACACTAGGGTCCTTTAATGCAGTAGTGGCATACAACTATAGATCCTCATCAAGGATGTCATAGAGTGATCCCCTCACAAGGAACCCCCATAGCTCCTCCTCATCTTCAAACACACCTACAAAATCACACTAGATAGATATTAGATCATTGTTATATCTCAAAATATCTATCTATATCTAGTCTCTATTTCAAAAGAAAAACTTAAGTAATAATTTAATCATCTTTATTACCTATCTATGTCTCAACCATTATGGTCTCGCTATCTGCATGACTACCTAACATAGTCTCTCCATCTGTGTATCCTCCTAATACCTCCTTTATAGGTCACCTCCTCAATAAAAATCTAGCTATCATGGCTTATGTCCACCTTAGCCTACACCTGAGTGACCTCTTTATCATCTAGCTCTCCTCTAGTTCACCTATTGGGTCATCAGGGATGGTGATAGTCTCCACTCTCTCTCCTATTACTCCTACCTATTTTGACATCATGTATTCTATTGTCATTACTCATCTCAATGTGGAGTTGGTGGTAGTACCTTCGGTACCTTTACTTGTACACCCCTCTCTTCTTGGTCTACTCCCTATCATGTTCACCTAGTCCATGGTCCTTCACAACATGGTTTGAGCATTAACCTCATCATTGGTGGCCTTAGTCCCCTCCTCCCTCATGGATCTCTCACATGTTAGTCCCACTACTTGGGCATCAATATTAGTGTTGTTGAATGAGGTAAGCCCATCTATCTTAGTACCCATACCACCAAATGTGTCTCGCTCCACTAGGTGTAGTGTTTGACCACCTCTATCTCACTGTTGTTGGTACAACTATGTCCTAACTCAACCATGTAGTCATTATGTACCCATGTGGATACCATACTATGTTTTCACATCTCACCATCTTTAGCACTGGCATGTGGGGCATGGCCCATGCTCCCTAGTCCTCTCTCTATCTCTGCACTTAAAGAAACCTATCATCAATCACATGGGGAAACCTAGTTGACTGATACATAAGAAACCTCTCATATATCCAAGCCATTAGTAATATGATAATTCCTATCAACTTCTACCTTTTGACCAGTACCTCATACATATCATGTATGAGCTAGACCTAGATGATAAAATCAAGATCATATAATGCTCTCTCCTCTAAGATCATCCTACTAAAGTCTACCATAAATAGTGGTACCTTATTGTCTAAATTATGACATGTCACTTGATGTATCACAAGCCCTATCATAGATTTTTGGATATCTAGAATCTATGATGTATATATGTCAAACATGTTGATTCTTCTACCTACCAATATCATCTTCGAGCTTGTAGCCTACATGGCTAAGGCTCTCTTCTCCTCCATACTATTTGATATCCCTATAGTCACTGGTGCTCATGCTATCGGTAGCCCTAGGATGGCATGTAAATCCTCCAAAGTGATATCCACCTCTACCATGTCCCCATCCACCTCACAATTGAAGGTGTTATTTATTCATTTCCATCATCTTAGGAACATGAATAATAGATTAGCACTCAGGAGAATCCTACACATATTGGCTATCCCTCCTAGGCCTACATATACTAGTCTAGTTCTATCTCCAATCATAAAATGATCTAACAACTCTAGTAACCATGATGCATCCACCAATCATTAGAATCTAGGTTGTCCCTACAATTAAGAAACAACAAAACATGTATTGGATCCTCCATGTCACGTACAATCATAATACATTATTTTTATAATTTTAATTAAAAACAAGCCTACACTTCTTTTATTATTATTTTTTTAAATCTATTTTTAGCCTATTTGGTCCTTTTTGCCCTTACTTGGTCATTTTGGGCCATCCTAGCCCTCTTTCAACCTTTTGCATGCATTTTCATACTATTTTGGTTCTTTGATCAAACTAATTTGACCAAAATTTCCCTATTTTTGATCTAGTTGACTTAAAAATCTAAGTCAACCCTCTTTTTATCCCCTCCCTAGTACTAAATTATCATTCTAGACTTTTTAGATCAGTTGGTAAAACTATAATAGGTCAGCAATCCATAAAACATATAGGGTTGACACAACCTACTAGGTTGATAGTGTGGATTTTGCTCATTTTCATCCTATTGGGTTGACTCAGTTGTTTTTCCTTGTTGACCCCTTGCATTTTCCTTAAAAAGTTCCTTCTAGCAATTTTCTCCCTATTCCTTCAAACCCATTTCCCATCTTGGTTTTTCCTACCTATAGAATCTAATTTGGCTTCATTCTAAAATCTAGAAATGCTAGAAGTTCAAAATTACTAAAAATACACTAAAATTAATAAAAATAAATAAAAAACTACCTTAAGATTCATAGTTGCATACCTATAGTGCACATGTTACTGCTCTTGGAGCTCTCCCTTGTCTGGCTTGTCATCTACCTTTCCATCCCAGCTCATTTGGTCTCTAGAGCTCTTTTTCTCTCCTTCACAAGTCAAAAATAATAAATGACTTGTCTTACCCCTATTTAAGAACACCTTTTCAAAATTTAAATCATTCAATTATTTTCCAACCAATTCCTTGTTTTATCTATATCTTTGTTTCTACTCATCCATTTTTAAAACCATAAAATACATTGGATTCATGATGACATAGATAATATTTTCCATTTTCATATGCCTATTTTCCAAAAAAACTAATTTTTGGCTATTTTTGCACTGACTTCTACAGGTTTTCCTAATGTTTTTCACATTGGACACCTTCACATATCTTACATTATACTTATTTATGTACAAAATTAAGGTAATTAAATTTATGTGTTTTTCAATTCTATCCTTTCATTATTTTATTTGTTGCGTATTACACTTTACTTAGCATCAACGTTGTGTGTTATCATGTTCTATTTCCCGAAGCAGCATCCCATGTTGCACTTACATGACACGTGATGAGATTAGAGTGGGGCATATATATACACATAATGTTTTCAAAGTTTTATCACTTATTGACACTTTGTATCTTATAGGAACCCATCGAGTCTTAATCTCTCTGAGTGCATGCCTTAAGGGGTGCATCAAAAAAGGGGTGGGTAGACCATTGGTGATTTGTAAGATTGTTATCCCTTTTTCCACTTTCCATCTAAACACTTATCTCATAAAACCATTTACCCTAAGATTATTCTTTTTTATTATACCCATTATAGTCATTTGTCATGCTTTATCCTCCTTTTTCTTTCTTTGACCCCCTTTTGCCAATTAACTATACTAGGTCAACTAGGTCAAACTTGTACAAATTTTCAACCTTTTATTATTATAAAAGGTCAATTGGGTTTACCTTGTACTATTTTTTTGGTTATTTTCACTTGAGATTTTTGTTAGCCCTTTGGCCGATCTAGCTTAGGATCTAGTGATTTATCTCTCAAAAACATACAGGGTCAACTTGGTGGACCCTGTATAACTGAAATAATCAAAAAGATTTAGGGAAAGATCCATCTATATATACAAGTTCATTTCTAACCATTTTATAATAGATAAGTTAATAGGAATAATTGTGAATGAACATCTGCTTTTGACTACTTAAGGAATAAATCTTAGGGTTCCATACTTTTTTTTAGATACAAATATTGTCTTATGGAGAAGTCTTTTAGATGCATAAATAGGTTGTGTATCCTAGAGCTTATTTGTATTTATTATCCTTACATACCATAACAATCTCTTATGAAGAACCTCATCCAAGGGAGATATTGAGGCTCAGAGGGTTTGTCATCAAAGGTAAGTATTCCTAACTTTATTTCTCCTTTGTAAGAGTAGATAGATAATTCATTTGTGTTTATCTTCCATGCATTAGGATTTAATATACATATGCATATGTATTATATGAATGTTTAGTTTAGTTTTGTTTTTTTTCTAACCCCCACTTTATGCCACAAGATTTGGTGAGCACTATATTAGATCTACTTTATTATTTATTATAATAGAGTGAATATCAAAACCTAGGACTCTTTTAGGGTTGTTATGTGATTGTGTTAGAATGTAGGCCATGGAAACCTTCCAAACATGATGTATTGTAACAATTGATACCATAAGTATGTATAAAATATCCCTATATTGGTCATGCTCATGATTAACAAATGTATTCCCAATCGAAAGTATAGGTATGCTCTATCATCTCTGAGCTAGGATTGATGCATTTTTTATTGCATACAGAATCCTTGTCAGTCTTAAATTTTATACCATCTATAAAGACATTATATTGTCTATAATTCCTCCATCAATCACCACATTAAAATATTTTCCATTTGTTTTACATTTGTTCCTAAACAAACTTCTCCTCTGAACTGGTTCTTTTACTTGTATTTTTTATCGCAATAATACCCTTTTCATGAGCAAGGATTCTCATCTTACTTTCCACCTTTATTCATTTGATCCTATTTCATTTTGTTGATCATCCATGCCAAAATATGATGGAAATTCCATTGACATATGCCCTTCTTTATTGCAATTCCAACACTATCCTTTAAAAGTTGGTCTTTATGTGTTTCTTATGAAACTATCATTAGTTCTTAGTCTATAAATTGAAAATGGTGCCTCATTACTTCTTTAACTACCTCTACATGATCTTGTGGCATTATGGCCTATTTGACAACTTCTCCATTCTCTCATCCAATTGACCTTAGTTTTAAAGGTTCTTCTTGACCTTGTCTTCCATTGCCTTTCACATTTTCTATTTTTGAACTCTGTACCCTTTCTTTAAGAGAATTCTCAATAGGTTACATTATCAAAATCAAAGGGAAAATAAATTGTGTCATCTAAACCATAAAATTATCCACCATACTATCTTAATATTTTCTACCTCTATCCACCCTTTATTCCATGGGTGTTTGTTCTTGGTTTCCTGTCTTATAATTGAGTTTTAAGCACATGGTGTCTAATATCCCTTTTGTCTTATAAAGTTATATCTTCTTTGCATAAATAAAAATTCACCCAAAACCAATATAAAACATTCACTAATAAAAAAATTGATGCAAAGGATGACCAACTTCTCTCACACTTCTCTTTGTTCTTGATTCACTCCTTCAACAATAATCCATTGGTTCATATGGTTAGTCAATGGTTTTCAAATGCTTTTTTTTTTTTTTTTTGGTCTTGTTATATTTTTCATAATCCTTATTTTATATTTAGACCTATCATCCCCTTGGAAACACTCTTAATCACCTATTTCTTAGCCTTTGTTACTTTTTCCCTTCACACAATCAACTCTAGTAGCCTTTTTAAGGCTAATTTTTCATTTACAGCTCTATATAGATGTAATTTGACAAAATAATGCTAAAATCAGATACCCTCTATTTTCTTGACCTCTAAATTAAATTTTATCTTCAAACTCTTCTTTTAAACCACTTTACTAACCCATTTTATCCCACTATCAGGCCTAATTAGGTCTTTCATGTATATGAACACACATAGTCCTCTCCCATTATACTAGCACGTATAAAATCAAACCCAAAACTCAAAAATATATTCACACACATGAAAATATAAAAAAATTAAAAAATGGTCAATTTCATTGGTTTAATCTCTTGGAAAATTCATTTTAATTTTAAAACCCTAGTTTAAGGTTAGCATGGGTTTATAGGACTTGAGAACACATAGTTTTATTTTATACATTCCAAATAGGGTTTATAGTGTTTGTAAGTGTTTTTTAGGCTCTGATAAACCTAGGATAAACTCATCCAAGTAGTTTTTTATCCATTACCTTGCTCTATTCAATCTTTCTAAAAAGACCTTGGTATCTATGTACACACAGACACAGTCTACAAGCTATGAAAATGTTGTCTTGTGGATGTAATCTCAAAAAGAGGTTTCCAAAGTCCTTTGAATGTTCCTTAGTTTTTTTTATTAAAACCATATACAAATAATTCAATAATTTGGTATTTCCTTAGACACCTCTACAATCCTTTTTAAACAATCTTTGTGGATGGACTATGTATGCAAACATCATTACACGTTTGTATAGTTTTCAAAGCCAAGTGTCATGAAAAGTAACAAAAGAAATTACCTCAAAAAAATTCTATAAACATGAAAATAAATCACCAATTATATATCAATATTCATAAACATAACACCATTTAATCTTCCTTTATTTAGTAAATTTAACACAACTAATTTATATAAAAATATTCAAGAATACATAGTACAATCAACTTTCTTTAATATTAAAGAAAACCTTTATTTATTTATTTGGTATTTAACCCTCTCTCCTAAAATACATACCAAAACTAAATCAAAAAAAAATTTACATGTTTTTAATCTAGCATAACTACCCTAACTACCTCCCACCGATCACTTGCAAGAATGCTTGTTCCTTGACATAAACATCAAGGTTGATTCTTTCGTACAAGTGTAACCTTTGGATATGTATATTTATTCATGGTTCCTTTATTTATTTTTCCTAATTTATTGACATTAATTACCTCTTAAAAACCTCATACAACACCCTTTCTAAGCGACAATATTAAAAAAATCAAATTTGCCAAAATTGTAGGAAAACTCCAATTTAAATTTTTAACCTTCCTAAACACTCATAAACACTTGGAAAGCATTATAAGGTGCATATTTAGACTCCTAAAACTTCTAAAATAGTATCAACATGTTTATTTACCTCTTATTCACTTTATATAAACAATATTTTCAATTATCTTGCTTTCATGAGTGATACCCCTGCATCATACATCTCTGGTTTGTTTGTTTCAAGAATTGATTGGTTGCATGTGATCGGTCATTTTTATAGGATTGGATCAGTATCACCAATCAATATTATATTACTATTTTTTATTAACCTATGTAATAATAAAAGTTCCACAATTACTATACACCCATCTATAATTTTATTTTATTGCTATGTGTTTATGATCTTGAATGCTTATGATAGGTGCAAATCTAGAAATTAGCCTCCTTTTGTAACATTCCCACTGTGGTTTACTAGAATAATGCATTTTTTTAATAAATTAATTTCATGTATTATTCTATTAGATTACACCATGAGAATATAATTAGTGACCCAAGTATAACACATTAAGTATGTTAACTAAAAAATAAACATGTAATATCTATTAGTTACTCATCACTAGTATCATATGAAATAAAACATAATTGCATATATTCTAGAAGGTAATTACATAATTCTAGCCACTAATGGTACAATATTATAGACACTATTATCAATGTACTTATGAGTAAATAATTAAATTTTTATTAGGAATAATGTTTTAATAATTATAACAATACTAGGCACAAGGATCCATGAAGCATGAGTCTCATGAGCTCTAGTATCTATGGTAATCTCAAGTGTACTATCCAAAGAAGTACTATTGTTGGGATGGAGAACATAATTCAAACACTTTTCCACACTAACCATAGATCATCTATCCCCCTCAAAATCCCTCAACTAGGGAATGACCCTCCCTTCATGGATGGGTAGATAGTGACGGTGCAAGAATCTAGAGAGATAAGATACTACCCATGTGTTAGAAGATTTCTAAAACATGATGTGTACTATAAATAAAATATGTTCTAACATGATATCTCATAATCATGTCAATCAAACATATGAAATGACAATGTTTAACTAAACATTACTTTGGCTAAAGTTTTCAAATATTTAATTATCTCTAGGATCAGTCAAATTCATACACACCACTTGATTAGATTACCCTCATCTGACATTAGTGATGCTAACCAACCTAGTGAAGTCTGTCTCACTACTTATTTAGTACCATCAATGTGATATTTGGTTAATTCTAAATATAACCAACATATTCAATTGAATAAATTTATATTAGCATTCATAAACATTTTAGGTAGAAAAATAATCAATGTACATAGATTTAGTCCATCAAACGTATGCAATGAATCTCAACTATATTATTTAAAATATAAATAATAACATAAATAAGTAAAACCTATACCAACTAGGTATATTTATACTAGGCTACTGTTTCTAATATTTTAGAAGTAACTCAATAGAGAATTATTTATGATAAGCCATTTTATTCATAGTATAATTCTATGCATATAATTCACAAATTACAACTAACTAGTTATAATTAATTCTAATGCTCATAATAGACAATATTAAAACTTTCATAACACTATTTACACATTTAGAGAGTTGTATTCATATAAATATAGTATACCACATCACGTGGTTTAACTTGCTTAATTTATTATCATAGTTAATACCATAATTATAAGCATACCTTTCATATTTACAAATATATACCCTATATGTAAATATGTATTTAATCCTTTCAAATAGATTATAACACATATATGAACAATGTATATATCAAATTCATACAAGACATATACAATTCATATGTCTCTTCCCATTTATCATAATTTATTTACTTTTATAGCTAATAATGGGTTCATTATGCTTTAGGTATTCATTTTCTGAATTCTCAGAGTATAATGTACACACTAATATGCTTTTCAATATTTTTTTCCCATTTGGAACTCATACAATCCAAATAATCAATCCTAACCCAATTCTAGAAATTCTCTAATGATAATGAATATATAAAAAATCATATATAGTAACCCTATTTTTATCTCCATTTTATTAACTTGAAGTTCAAAATCCATTAATCAATAGAAAACTATTCAAACTCATTTTCTCTAATTTTCCCCAAATTTGGGTTCATAACCATTATACTATTTACTTGAAATTAACACACAATTCCCTATCAAACTTCAGATTTAAAAGATCTATTAAACAACAATTTTAATGTAAATCCAATGTGACAATTTCATTAAATTAATTTCACACAGACATCTATAATTTTTTGCTCATCTTTGAGGTTCAAAATAATTAAATTTGTAAACCAAATCGAACACACTAACAGATTACTATAAAAAAATGTTAATGGTTGTCCAACACATAATAATATTGAATTGATTATTAATACACAAAAACATAATTCAATTGTTGGTATCAATTGTATGTATGTGTATGTATTTACAATACACATAAACATAATACTAGCAATTGTATGTATGCACATGTCTTTCCAATACACAAACATAATATAATTTTTTGTATCAATTGTATGTATGCGTATGTCTTTCCAATACACAACCCATTTTGACTAATATTTCATGACATAAAATAATACAGTCTACATACTAATATGGTTACACAATCTCCTGTTAATAATATTTTATTTAAATACCAAATTGGAAGGTTTATACAAAATATTGTTGTACACAAAATTTTCCCTAAAATGACTTGAATCACCATCCATTTAATCCTATAAAAAATTAAACAAATATATTTTAAATCATGAGATTACATAAATAAAAAATAGACCATTCTATAAATATTAGGCTTTCTATAATATATCCTCAGCCTGATTTCATTAATTAACTCAGGGTTTTAGTATTTATCCTCACTATAATGAAACATTAAAAATGTTTAGTTCACCTCATAAGGTTAGTTTTCTTGATTCATAGGCTACCACTACACTCCCATGCATAAGACCTCCTCCAATTTCATCCCCAAATGCATTTGTGATCACTAAAAATTAACCATTGGGATTAGGAACTCTTAACACTAGTGCTAAAGTAAGCCTCTTTTGTAGTTCCTAAAAAGCTACTTCACACTTATCTGACTAGATAAAAATTTGATTCTTACATTGAAGAGAGGTGATCAGATTGGCTATCTTAGAAAAATTTGGAATGAATTTCTTGTAATAGCCCACTAATCCCATGGAACTTATTACCTTGTGGGCATTCTTTGGTACCAACGACTCCATAATGACTCTTATCTTTGACAAATCTAATGAAATACCATCCTCATAGAAATGTGTCCCAAATATTGCACTTTATTTTGTAAAAATGCACTCTTGTACAACTTGACATATAACTTATGATTTTGAAAGTGTTGTAAAACTAGTTCTAGATATTGAAGATGCTCTTCTTCATCCTTGGAATATATAAAAACTTCATTAACAAATACAAAAATAAAGTGATATAGATAATCTATGAACACACTATTCATGAGGTTCACAAATAATTCCAGAGCATTTGTCAACCCTATGAACTCATAGTGCCCATATCAAGTTATAAACACCATTTTTGGAATATTCTCATCTTTTATCCTCAACTGATGATATTTTACTCTAAGATCAATCTTAAAAAAGACCATTTCCACTCACATCTAATAAAAAATATCATCTATACGAGGTAGTGGATACCTTATTTTGATATTCAACTTATTCAACATTTTATAATCAATACAAAGGTGAAGAGTGCCATCCTTCTTCTTGATGAAGACAACTAGTGTACCACATGGTGACAACTTGGTCTGATCAACCCTTTTGATAACAATTCTTGGAGTTGAGCTTTATATTCAATCAATTCAGTGGTTGTCATCCTATATGTTGCCTTAGAATGTAGTTTTGATCTAGGTATGATATCAATAGAGAAATCAAACTCATATTTGGGAGGCAATCTTAGTAATTCCTCTAGAAACACATCATGAAAATTCCTAAAAAAAGAATAACATTCAAGGGATAGTTCATTAGATTCCTCCATTTCATTTATCTTGATGATAAATGCTTGGAACCTTTTTCCTTGAGCTTTCTTGAGTTGCATTGCATAAATTTGCCTAAGTTTTGACTCCCTTTTCATGCCCTGAATTTGTGTCTAATTTCCAAAATCATCCTGAGACTAAACCTTATTCTTTTCTTTATGATTTTCAATCCAATTGACTCCTAAGATCACATCATATGACCTTAGTGTTATTCCATAAATATCCACTACTATTTTGAATTTGGGAAACCTAATCTTAGTTTCAACTAAACACTTGTCAACTTTGACCCTTGACTCATTCCCATATTATACCAACCATGCATTTTCCATTACTCCGACTTTCCTAGATAACTTATTAAGTATTCTAGGAGTAATAAAGCATTTTGTATCCCCTATATATATTAAAATAGAAACTAGATATTCAAATAGAGTACTTGATAATTCTATGGATGAATCTTTGAATTTGGATTTCTAATTGTCAACCACTATATGAATATATTTCTAAAACATTCCCTATTGTGGAGTAGAACCTTTGTTATTTGACTTATCCTAGGTACACTTATGAGCAAAATGGTCACCTCCACAAATTAAGCAACCTCTAGGTAGTCCTTTCCTATCAGAGTATTGGTTTCCTTTGAAACCACCCTTGAAACCGTTACCTAGTTTCTTGTTGCTTGAACCACTATTAAATATAATATTATTAATTTTGAACTAACTCTTGGAGTCTCCACTCCTCAGCTTCTTGTTCTTATTTTTGAAATTTGGTTTAAAACTTCCAAACTTTTCCTTGAACTTATCTCTAACCTAAGCAAGATATTTCAACTTTTATTCCTTCTTGACTGCCTTCTCAAATACTTGGTCCATGGTAGATGGCCCATGAACATCCACCTATCCATCGATCTGAGGTTTTAATCCCATGATAAAATTTCTAAATCTTAACCTCTCATCAACCTGATATTAAGGTATATACTTCATAGGTTTGGTGAACTGTTCTTAGTACTCATTCACTGATAGGTCTCCTTGCTTAAGATTCTAAAAATCTGTAAGATTTTGGTCAAGGTATAAATGTGTAAGCCACCATGATCTAAATAATGTCATAAAATGTTCCCATGTGGTGGTGGTTGAGTTAAGATTCATTTTTAAATTTTTGTTATCCCACCACGTAGTTGCTTCACCAACAAACTAGTAAGCTCTTCAAATTGCTTTAGTGACATCATAGTAGCTTTGAATCTCAAAATAATTCTCCATGTCAGTCAGGTATGCTTCTCTTTCATCTCCCATAATTATTCCATCAAACTAAGGTGTAATCACATTTTTCATATCTCTATCCAATTTTGTAGCTACACAAGCTTTCACATTCTAAGGCACTTACTCATGCATTTAATCTTGAGGGATTTCCTACTTAGTATGATGCTCTTCAAGCACATCTTGATGGGATTCCTCTTCATGTACGTGAATTTCCTATTCCAAGGTTGCAATTTGATTCCTATTTTCATTCATGGTTGTGAGAATATGATCCAACTTTGTTGTTTGCTCAAAGACAAATTGGTTAGGATCAAATAGAGGGTTGTTGACATTGAAATTTTAAGTACCCTCACCATATGCTCTAAGTCACACCATTATCCTTTATGTTAAACATGAGGATATAAATTTTTTAATGAACTCATTAAGCCCTAGAGTTTTAGCCATAAATCTCATACCATAATGTAACATCCCAACTAGGATTTACTAGAATAACATATATTTTTTTTAAATTAATTCCATATATTCTTCCATTAGATTACACCACAAGAATCTACTTATTGACCCATATAACACATTAAGTATGTTAACTAAAAAATAAACATGTAAAATCTATTAGTTACTAGTCACTATTATCATATGAAATAAAATATAACTACATATATTCTAGAAGGTCATTACATAATTCCATCCATAGATGATACAATATTATAGCCATTGTTGTAAATTTACTTATGAGTAAATAATTACATTTTCATTAGAATAATGTTTTAATAATTAAAATAATACTAGATACAAGGCTTCATAGAGCATGAATCTCATGAACTATAATATCTATGGCAATCTCAAGTGTAGTCTCCAAAGAAGTACTATTGTGTGGAGGGAGAGCATCATTTGAGCATTTTTCCACACCAACCACAGACCATCACTCCCCTGCACAAGCCCCAACTAGGGAATGGCCCTCCCTTCACAGATGGGTAGATAGTGATGGTACAGGAATCCAAAGAGCCAAGATAGTACCCATGTGATGTAATATTTATAAAACATGTTGTGTACTATAAATAAAATATGTTCTAACATGATAGTTCATAAGTATGTAAATCAAACATATGAAATGACAATGTTTAACTAAACATTACTTTGGCCAAAGTTTTCAAATAGTTAGTGATCTCTAAGATTAGTTAAATTCACACACACAGCTTGATCGGATTACCCTCATCTAGCATTGGTGATGCTAAGTAAGCTAGTGAAGTCCATCTCACTACTTATTTAGTACCAACAATTGAAGATTTGGATAATTCTAAACATAACCAAAAAATTTAGTCAGGTTACATTTTATCAACATTCATAAACATGATATGTACAGAAATAATAAAATTACATACATTTATTCTATCAAACATATACAATGAATCTCAACTATATTATTTAATACATAAATAAGTACAACCTATACCAATTGGTATATTTATGCTAGGCTGCATGTTTCTAATATTTCTTAAGTAACTTAATAGAGAATCATTTATGATAAGCCATTTTATTCATAATGTAATTTTATACATATACTTCACAAATTAAAACTAACTAGTTATAATTAATTCTAATGCTCATATTAGATAATATTCAAACTTTCATAACACTATTTACACATTTAGAGAGTTGTATTCATATAAATATGGTATACCACATCACGTGGTTTAACTAGATTAATTTACGATCATAGATAATGCCATAATTATAAGCATACCTTTCATATTTACAAATATATACCCTATATTTACAGATTATAACATATATATGAACAATGTAATATGAAATTCATATAATTCATATGTCTCTACCCATTTATCATAATATTTTTACTGTTATAGCTAACAGTGGGTTTAGTATGCCTAAGATATTCATTTTACAAGTTCTCATAGTATAATATACACACTATTATGCTTTTCAATATTTATTTTCCCATTTGAAACTCATATAGTCCAAATAATCAATCCTAAGCTAATTCTAGAAATTATCTAATGATAATGAAGATATAACAAATCATATATACTAACCTTGTTTTTATCTCCGTTTTATTAAATTGATGTTCAAAATCCATTAATCAATAGAAAACTATTCAAACTCATTTTCTCTAATTTTCTCCAAATTTGGGTTCATAACAGTTATATTGTTTACTTCAAATTGACACACAATACTCTATCAAAATTGACATTCAAAAGATCTATTAAATAATAATTATAATGTAAATCCAATATGTCAATTTCCTTAAAGTAATTTCACATGGTCATCTATAATTTAATGCTCAAATTTAAGGTTCAAAACAACTAAATTTGTAAACCAAATCGAACACACTACACTAACAAAGTTATATAAACAAAATATATTAATGGTTTTCCAGCACAAAATAATATTAAATCAATTATTAATATACTAAAACATAATAAATTATTTTTATCGATTGTATGTATGCATATGTTTTTCCATTACACAACACATTTTGACTAATATTTCATGATAGAGTATGCATACTAATATGGTTACACAGTCTCATCTTAATAGTATTCTATTTAAATACCAAACTAGAAGGTTTATATGAAATACTATTGCACATAGAAATTTCCCTAGAACTACCTAAATCACCATCCATTTCATCCTATTAACAACTTAAAAAATATATATTTTATATCACATGAATACATAAATAAAACAACAGACCATTCCATTAATAATAGGTTTTCTATAATACATCCTCATCCCAATTTAATTTATTAGCTCAAGGTTTTAGTATGTATCCTCACTACAATGAAACATTACAAATGTATATAGTCTACCATATATAAGCTTAAGGGTTTCTCAAATTCATACAAGACATAGACTGAGTTATGTACATATTATTATAACCCATGTATATTACTCTAGTTTCCATGGTTTAAATCTGTAGTGAGTACACAAAAAAGTATACCCACCATACTTATTACACACAGGCTTGCTTAACAAACTTTAAGAATTGGGAGATATTGATTTAGTTCTATGGACGATCGAGCCATCCACAGGGCTAAATTAGTATCGTTTATTGAAATTTATTTCTCAATGCATTACCCAAAACCTATTAAGATAAATGCATAGATTTTCATTATTTTAAACACAACCCATACAAATTAATTATAATACCAACCTCAAAATAACTTCCAAGTTTATTATCACTTGAACCAAAATGTCTTCCCTTTTCCTTCTCTTTGTTCACCTCTTCTTCTCCACTATTATGTCATGCCCTTCCTTCTCCTTTTTCTTATCAGTATTCTTTTGTCAACCTCTCTCATACGTTCCTTACATGCATTGTATCATCAAAATCATAGTTCATTCTAGTTCTCATCATGCAAAACCCTATTTTTTGTAGATTTAACTTATAATCTAGGTCAACTTGAGTTGAGAAAAATAGAGCAATGCCCTAATCACTTGAATGTTCCAAATAAATAATATTTTAATATTTTTAATCACTACATGGTTCCTTTGACCTCACATGACCATGTTTCAACTTTATAAAGTCCACTTATTAAATCATTTTCAATGATTATCGATAACCCAAATAATAATAAAACCAAACCTTTCATACTAATGCTAATGTATTCAACCCATTAGTTTAGGTTAGATCATAAGATATCATAGGTAATTTTTACATCAACTTATCATGGATCAATATCAATCTAAATTCTAATAGAAAGTGACTAGTGAAAATTCATTAACAAAATTTTAACTATAATTTTTATAAAAATGTTAAACATGATGATATTATAACAATGTAGTCATTATTATTACCACTCTATATATACCATCCTTAATGTATTCTAACTATCTTTCATATATTGTGGCAATAAGTTGAAACAATAATATTGACTGAATATCATTATAACCATCAATATATTAGACATTAAAAAGACATTCCGCTTAGTCTATATATAGTAGTAAATAAATACTAATCAACTAGACCTACTCACTTGTTAAAACAATATCACTTGAAATTATGAATTTAATAACGCATCATGATCAAAATAACCATTATGCACTTAGTCAATTTACTATAGTCATACTTAAATCACACAATTAGATCCACATATTAAAATAAAATAACTCATAACTAAAGCACATAATTAATCAACCAAATGCATCTAACACTATATGACATACTATAGCTGACAATTCAAACAATGCATATAAAAAGTGTTATCTATCCTAGTGTGTGCATGGGTTATAATTGGTTCTCTATCATCCCTAATACCTCCATCTATGCCATCCTCTTTGATGATGCTTTCCCTCCATGATGCCCTTAGAGATGGATCTATCCTGCATCCAATTCATGAAAAGAAGGTAGTTAGCCCATAACATCATGATATATATCCATAAAATATTTTTATAAAAATTAATCAACATGATCATAATGTAAATAATATACAAATATTAATAACTCATAGAAATAAAATAATGTAATATAAGCATCATACAACTGTTCCATCATAACATATGACTTACTACTTAATTAAATAGTAATTAATTAATTTAACAACTATAATAATCCATGAATAATTAAGTAAATTATCTTAGTGAGGAATCAAGATGTGACACCTTTGATTTTAGACCCTGGACATGCTTATGAGGGATACAAACCTACAAAAATAGAGGAAGTGTAATGGGTTGAGCTGATCCCAATCACCCCACCTAATGATTAGATAATGCTTGCATATCCAATACTCCAAGGAATGAAATCAAGCCATGTGTAGTTCTTCTACATAGTGTGATTCTATAATTTTGATCTTTCATTATGTGTATGTAGCTAATGATTGATATTAATACTTGAAACTTATTACTTTGAATTAGGTTATGAGTGTTTCAACCTTGGATTTTGAGTACTAGTAATAGGTTTGCAAATTCATAACAATAGGGAATTTTTTTTTAATGTGTAATAGTGTATAGATGTATATGATATAAGTGTCAATTTCCTTTTGAATGAGACCTTGATTTGTTTATATATGGATCCAACTAAATAACTCATCATGACAAAGATAAACTAGGATCATTGGCTGACCCTAATGATGGGTTTGATTTTTCAAAAAATGGGTTGGGTCAATTCTAATTAGAGCATGTCGATATCGACTAGTGATAATGACCATAACTAGAATAATTGACCCATGTATAGGTGGATTGAATTGAGACTCTGTGGATGTTTGTGTAATATATTTATAGATTTAATGAGATTTTTGTAGACGTTTAACAACAAAATATAAGGGTTGACTTATAAAATAGTTTGTAATGTGAGAGGATGGTGAATTAGGACCTTTTTATGTGATTTATTCATGCATGTTAAATCTGTGTCAATATTGTCATTTCCAAGTATCAAATACTAGAATTTAGTATCTAAAAATGACCCCCTTTTATTCTAAAAATGGAATCGCTAGAATAAAAGGATAAAATATACATGAGTGTGTATAATACACTTTGATTTCATAAAAACCTAAAATGAATGTGTATTAAATTTACATAAGTGAAATTTGAAATATAAAAATTTAAAGAGCAAGGGCTAGAGCAGACCTATGTGTTGGTGAAAACCATGTTACCTTTGTGGATTATTGGAGATAATGCTTCCTCATTGAATCATTAGAGATTTGGGGTGATCATGACCCAAACTTGTGTAAATATGTAGGATCCTAATTGGGGAAGGAAATATGTGCCAACCCTCATGAATGTGGGTAAAATTATACAATGCATTAATCCAAATAACCATGGAGGAAAAATATTGTGAGAACCATGTGACTAGGTTCAACTCAAAAATATCACTACATAGGTAAATGAGAGAATTGATCAAGAATTTTTGTTCTCAAAATGAATCTACCATTGTAGATGGATTTTATATTCAAATTTAATGTTTTTCTCTAGTTTAATCAATTTTTATCCATGTAAAAACAAAAAATCATGATCACAAAGAATTGAACAATGTTCATGCCCCCATAATTTATGTAGGTTTTGCTTATGTATTTTTTCTCAATGTAGGAGTTAATACATGATCAAAAAATAACACATGTCCAAGCCCTATAATATGATAAATTTGAATTGGAATGACAAGTAATTAGAATTCAACTATAATTGTGTTGTGTATATGTGCATGAATCAATATCATGCCCCTAAAATATATACCCACTAATATAAAATGTTATGCATCTTTATACTGAATTTGAGAACCTATATCTCAAATGTATGCATGTATGTGAAAATATATAATTTTATCCATGTAAACTTGCCCATGCATATCCACCCAAGTGTGTATGAATCTTTTCTCAAGTGTTTATAAATTGAATACATATGCATAGTATATGCCCCTTGTAATCTATATCAATGTGTCAATATTTTTCATGTAT
>JARHVA010007333.1:0-32500 GCA_037957365.1 Torreya grandis | reverse complement strand
ACTACATAGGTAAATGAGAGAATTGATCAAGAATTTTTGTCCTCAAAATGAATCAACCATTATAAATGGATTTTATATTCAAATTTAATGTTTTTATCTAGATCAATTAAGTTTTATCCATGTAAAAACAACAAATCATGATCACAAAGGAATGAACAATGTTCAATCCCCCATCATGTATGTAGGTTTTGTTTATGTATTTTTATCAATGTAGGAGTTAATAGATGATAAAAATATAACATAACATGTCCATGCCCCATAATGATCACATATATGATAAATTGGAATTGTAATGACAAGTAATTGGAATTTAATAATAATTGTTTTGTGTATATGTGCAGGAACCAATATCATGCCCCCAAAACATAAACCCACTAATATAAAATGTTATGCATCTTTATACTGAATTTGAGAACCTATATCTCAAATGTATGCATGTATGTGAAAATATATAATTTTATCCATGTAAACTTGCCCATGCATATCCACCCAAGTGTGTGTGAATCTTTTCTCAAGTGTTTTTAAATTGAATGCATATGCATAGTATATGCCCCTTGTAATTTGTATCAATGTGTCAATATTTTGCATTTATATAAATAATATGATATTTAAAACACTCTAAATATATGAAACTTGTACTATGATTTAATTTTATTCTCATGGATACTTATGTGTTTATGACAAGCCCATTATGATGCCTCAATTTTGAGATGAGGAATATATCTTATAATTCATTAATCTCAAAATATGAATGAATTGTATCATGTCATGTGAAAGATAACATCTTGAAATATTATTTAATCTTGAAAATAATATATCATCATAATAATTTATGTATCAATCAAGGCATGTGCGTGATGTTTAGAATATAGGGCATGTAAATGTCATGTCTAGATAATTATATCAATGAAGTACGTAATATATGTGTAACTATAAAATATTATGCAATAATATTACAAGATATAGATCATGACATCCCTCAGTGTTTTCAACATTAAAAAAAGCAATTGTTAATGTCACACATAGGCGAAGGGCCACATACACAGGATATAAAATGTCATAACAAACTAGACAAAGGGCCACATGAAGGAAGACAAAATTTCTTAGACAAGGGAAATCAAGTAATGCCATGTGCCACACACAATAATCACACAAAAATTAAGTCTATCATGTGAAAGAATAACATCAAAAAATGGAGCATAGAACAAGGGGTTAGTCTACATCATCCATATATATCAATGTCACATCATAGTATAATGACACATCATGTATCAAGGTGTAATAAATGAGTAACTATAAAGGTGTGTGTAAGAAACATAGGTGGATAAACATGGTAAAATTCTCATAGAAATATATAACCTATAATATCAAAACCTATGGAACAAGATTCCCCAAGTATGAACATGGTCACTAGGTAGAGAGAAAAATAATATTTGTATGTCCATGCATAACCTATACATCATGCATAACACTCAAACACCATGAACTAAATGTGTGTATTTAAATAATATAGAATCTATTAAACATGAGATAAATAACATATCTAAATAGTGTAATCTAACAATCATGGCACACTCAAGTCTTAATTTTGGATTTTTTGAATATTTGAATATTTTTTAATTTCTGATAATTATTATTTTTTATATTTTTAGAATATTTTGAATTTAGAAAGTGAATTATAATGGAAATGGTTTCAAAAATATAATAATGTAAAGGATAATAAATCAAACAATCATTAATATTATATGTATAATAGGGTATGATTTGAACTAATTGGGGTATCTGGGTATGAGTCTAGGATCAATTACTATAAACTTCCCTCATTGTGAAACTATATTGACCTTATTTTCACCATGATTTATTGGTGGTTGAATTACTAAAATCACACCTATATTTTAAATCTATCATTATAACTCCCAAAAACTATCGACATGATGTCAATGCATCTGATGATAAGCACACCAATATATGGATTTATTCATAGGATGTGCATGAGGTAAATTAATTAACAAATTTCAAACCATATCTCATATAAAATGTATAGAATATTGGCTATATATCGATTATATTTTAGAATCCATGAATGAGAGGAAATAGTTTGAGACCCAATGTTCTGTAATGAATAAGCAAAGGTGTAATTAACAATAGCATGCTCAGAGTTGTGAGTATGTATAATCTTGTCTTCAAATGATATAACCCTTACACATAAAAATTGAATGTGTGTTTGTACATATATATATATATATATATATATATATATATATATATGTCATATATACATGCATGCATATATATGTATATATACATACATACATACATATATATTTGTGAACTAATACTATGAAAAATGTTTATGATTTGATTATATTCACTATATTCAACTATATCATTTCCTTTGTCCCTTTTAGATTTTGCTTGAGTAAAAGCCTTAGCATTATTGTTATATGAATTATCTTGATACTCTCTAGGACTAGTAGGTGTGAACATGTTATGGGGTAAGTGCATGGAATTGAATGGCCAAAAGGGGGTCTTAAGTGGGCATGTGTTTCTTAAAAAATAAAAGACCTCAACTTGTATGGATTATTTGAGACACCCACATCCAAATTTTGAAGATGTCATAGGAACATGAATTATCCCACTTCGAGTCTTGTTTCTAAAATACTATTATTTTTTTGAAATGATCAAGTATAATTAGTTGAAAGATTAAAAATTTGAACATGTAATACTCTTTTTTGGAAAAGTTAGAGTGGATAGTTTTTCGTGCAGCCCATCATTTTTTGAACATCATTTACTTTTTTTTAAACCCTTTTGTAGAAAGTTAGATAAGATCATCTAGTTTGCAACATATATTTGTTTAAAATTAATTAATGATTATTTATATTTTTATTAATTTTATAATCCAATTGACCCTAAAATATGATTAATAATGTATAGTCGATCGTGTGACCCCCTTAACTACCTCAAAAATATTAAAAAATAGCTTTTTTAAAAACTTTGTATAGAATTAGGTCAAGTTTGAAACCATATACAAAAATAGTTTTAGTCAATGAATCAAAAGATACATAAAAAAATATATGAACATGTATAGTTATGATATATAATGTTATAAAAAGACTTACTTAGAAATAAATATAGATAACAACCTTAAAGTAATAAACATATTTAAAAATTATTTATTTAGAAAGAGGAGAGTGTAGTCAATGTTGTTGTAATATTTTTAAGAATTTTTTTGATAAAATTTATAGTGTTTATCATGGCTAAATTTGCATTTTATTGTTTTTATTCAAAAACTTGCATTCATCTATATGTTTGCAAGTCCATGCCTCATCATCGATAATCCAAGCCATTCTTGAGTCTTCAGGCATGTGTAAGTATAAGTTTAAATTTAGATAGGGACATATAGTTTCTTATAATTTAAGTTATATTTTATTTAAATACTTAAAATATGTTTGAGATTGGTTTTGGACCTCTAGGAGCTATAATGTAGATTCTAGGTTTTAGAGGATCCTATCATATTTTGGACTTAGTCAAATTCCAGGGTTTTAGACTTAGCTATATTTTAGGGTTTAAATATTTGAAAAATACATCATAAGAGGTATGAAATCTAAATGAAGGGATGTAGGTGTGATATAATAGTATGATAAAAACTCTCATAAAGTGCCACAAGTTGATCCCACCCCATTCCCTTTGCCCCCCTTAAGGCATACGCTCTGGGAGAAATGCATTGGTGAGCCCCTAATGCATATAGAAACCATCTAATGAACAAAGTCATAAATAACATGGTTTATAGTTATGGGGTACATTTCTATTAATAATCCCATAAATAAAACACATGCATAACCTCTTTCATTCTATAAATCTTGAATATTTTAGCTATATTTTGATAAATTTAAGCATTAGTCAATTGAGGCAATTAGTGATGTGATTTGGGAAAAATTAAGCCCTGCTAACCTAATTATTAGTCTAAATGATGTTAATTGGGGCAAAAATGATTGTTTTAGGTTTTTAAAAGTTTATGATTTAGGGTTTAGAGTTTAAGGCATAGGGTTCAAGGTATATGGTTTAGGGTATAGGGTGAAATCCCAAAGGTATTTGGGTCTAATTTGATCTCGTTGAACCTACTTGTGATTATAAAATGTGTTTTTGGGCACAATTAGCCTCAATGCCATCACATGTTGAGCCAATTAGTCAATTGGATTATTAAACTAAACTATTTTATTTATATACTATGCATGCCAATGCAATAGTAAACTATTATATGTATGTGATTTTATTACAAAAATACCATGTACATGGTTCTAAATACTAAAACTACATACACGGTCCTAGCCTGATAATTGCCGAGCCTATGCGCCAAGATCATGTACACACTTTTTTTAAACCATGTTTGAATGAAAAATGTATCTGTGTTTTAGCCCCCAAACTTTGTGCACTTACCCTATAATATAAGTACTCATCCAAGTCAATAGGATTAAAATTCAATCTACACAATTTTGCATTTTTTGGATCTTACATATCATCATCACCAGTAGCATACCAATATGTAACTATGAAATTAGGGTATTCAGAATTGGCAAAAATAGGGGATTTTGGATTTCCTCTTTTTTTCCATGGTAACTTGAAATTATCTATGTGTATATTATTTAATTCTCATGGTTGGTTATTTATCATGTTCTATACTTGATTCACTCACCTCATAAGTATATCCTTCATCCCATGGGATGTGTTCTATTAGAGTAATGATAGCATGATCTTCCAATTATGATTTGTTATCATTAATAGATTAGGTCATATTACAATATTAGAAAGGTTCATCATCTATTGGTTGTGAATAAGAATATACTTTATGCATATATTTGATATAGTTGTGTAGTGCCAATGGTATTGCTTCCATATCATGTATCCATGGTCACCCTAAAATTAGGATTTAATGTAACTGGTTAGGCATCATAATAAATGTAGTAGGTACCATCTTGGGACCTAATTTTACATGTAAGGATATGGTTCCAATTATTTTATGTGGAGCATTATCAAATCCTTTTACACTTTGATATGATTTTTGAATAGCATATACCTAATTTTTCTAATAAAGTAGTGTTGTAAATATTTAATCCTGAGCCATTATAAATCAATACACATCTGACACCCTTAGTTTAAATCTCAACTTGAATGAATAATGGTACATTTTGATCAAAAATGTTCTTAGGAGGAAATTATTCCTTATCAAATGTAATATCTTTGTCTACATCCTTTAATTTATTCATGATAGAATACAAATATTTTGGTTTCATAGTACTAGGAAGAGTTGTCTCACATAATGCCTCATATAGGATGTGTCTATAAACAATTGATATCTTTAGTAACTCTAGGATAAAAATCTTGGTGTGGGTATGATTTAATTTTTTAATGATGTGATATTATTTAGTTTGATTGGATTTTATTTCAGGATGTGTAGTGGGTTGAAGAGGAACATGTTGACTACCTTTGTTTGGGGGTACCCTACCTTATTGAGTGTTGACAATGTGGATTGTATAATTTAAAATGTCATTGGAAAATAATGGGAG
The DNA here is from genome assembly GCA_037957365.1 of Torreya grandis. Classification (NCBI taxonomy): domain Eukaryota; kingdom Viridiplantae; phylum Streptophyta; class Pinopsida; order Cupressales; family Taxaceae; genus Torreya; species Torreya grandis. Next base: position 26,936 of record JARHVA010007333.1, on the reverse strand, counting down.
TGGGATAGTATCTATTGAAACCTTGTTGTCTTGAGGGAGGAGGGAAAAAATGAGTTATGGATGCCTTTTGGTGTTTAGTGGTAACAATAAGCATATTAGATTAGATGTTGAAACAATATTGTACATTGATAGTCATGTGTTTATTGGTTAAATTTTTATTGATATGTGATATTGAATCAATTTTAGGTGTCTTAATGTCTTGTATGATAGTAATATAAGCATAAATCATGTCTTGAATATTAATCCTTAATCAAAGACACATGTTTGTAGATTGCCCTATGCATTAGTGATAATCATAATGTTTATGAATATTGAATCCCTTAGGCTAAGGTCTATTCATATCAACCCTTAATGGTGGAAGGAGATAAAATTAAGGAAAAATCAACATTGGTAATAACACATAAAGAGAGTTAGGTAATAGTGATAATTATCTTCTTTGGGGAGTGGTATGAGATGACAATGAATCCATAGGATGCGACATAGTGTCTTGGGAGTGAAGAGGGATAGAAAAATTTACAAACCTTAGGATGTCAATAAATACCAGTACAAATATTACCATAGGATAAGTGAAATCATGAATAATTGAATCAAAAAATGTAATCTTGACATAGCAAACTAAAACCCTTAAATAAAAGGAGTAAAATCCTAAAAGCATATATAGGTAAAATAGATAACTCAATAAGGGTTAATTAATTAACTGACTACCTCAAGAGATCCATTAGGTATTTTTAGAATCAAAAAGAGGTTTTTGATTAAAAAAAATAGGAGATAGATGAAATCCATAAATTAATTTGAAAATAGGTACACTATTCATCCTCTAGGTTAAATTTGCTATTAAAATAAATTACAAATTCTAGAAAATCTATATAGGATTTTGACGTAAAAAATTGGGTTTTCATCTAATTAATATGAATAGAAATCCACTCTAATTTTCAAAAAAATAGAACCATATTTATCCAAATATTAGCCACTCAAGGGATAACCCTAAAAGAGGAAAACCTAGTAGGAGAATGAGTGTGAAACCCTACAACAAAAAATAAAACTTTCTTATTTTCATAGAGCGGAAGGGGAAATCAAAAATTAGTTCTGAAAATAAACACTTAAGGTAGAAATTTAAAACCCTATAAAGATGAAACTATAAGTAAAAACTAAGGGTTTCATGCTTTTTAATATGTGTATGTGTTCGCCAATATTTTTAAACCTATTTTGGATAAATGGGTGAGATTAATCTATTTAAGATAAAACTTTGAAATGGAGTTCAAATCAATAGATATGGAATTCAAGCATACATATGAATGTCAATGATAAATAATTGATTATTTTGATTTAGTAAGGGCATATGCTAAATATAGAAAGTACTAAAGAGATCATGATACTTAGATTTTCTAGTTGACTATCTAATTATGATTATATTTTGAAAATCAAAATCAAGGTTAAGCATCCTTCTAGTTTGTTTAGTTCAAGAACTTATCTGTTACCTATGTTGGGTCTATTCCATAGGATCTTGTTTATATTAGCCTATGCATAAATATGAAACAATGAATATATGGTCACTTTAAACTATCTTTTGTCTCTATGTGTTTTTGATCCCAAACCTTGATGATGCTTGCATATCTAGAAATCAATCTTCTTTGCCTTCAAACCCTATATTTTCTTATGAGGGCTATAAAATTGAAATAATGGGGGAAGTGTAATGGGTAGAGCTAACCCCAATGACCCCCTCCTGAAGATTGGTTACTACCTATGTATCCAATACTCCAAATATGGAAATCAAGCCACACATAGTCATCCCATCTAGTGTGACTATGTAATTGTGCTCTTTCACTATGTCTATGTGGCTAATGATTGATCTTAATACTTGACAATGCTTATTTTGACTCAACTTGTGAGTGTTTCAAACTTGGATTGTGATTTATCCTAGTGATATGTTTAAAATTTAGGAATAATAGGGCATATTTTCTCAATGTGTAACAATGTATAGATGTATATGAGATAAGTTCCAAGTCTCTTTTGATTTAGACCTTGATTTCCTTATATATTGATCCAATTGAATAATTACTCATGCCACTAATATGCCAAGATTATGTATTGACCCTAAGGATGAGTTTGATTTTATAAAATATTTATTTTTGGGATCATGTTGGTTCCAACTAGAGATGGTCATTATCAATGAGCAATAATGGCCATAGTTTGTGGAATTGACCTTTGTATAGGTGGATTGAATTGAGAGTTTAAGGATGTATGTGTATGATATTTATCAAATGTGAAACACATAGTAAAGTTCATGTAAGTGTTTAACAACAAAATGTAAGGTTTGACTCATAAAATAACACACAAGTGTGGAGGATGACAAATTAGGATCTTTTTATTTTGTCAAGGCATGCATGGTAAATGTGCATCATATTAGTCATTTTCAAGTACCAAAGATTAGATTTTAGTATCTACACTCTCCACCAAGAATGGAAAAACATTCCTTTGTTCTTGTCTTGCCCAAACTTTCTAGTTGCCTTAATGTAAGCTAAAGTCCCCCATGGACATTAGTTAGTGAAGGTCCTTGTGGTGCCACCAAATGTTGACATTAAATTTGATGTAAGGTATATGTTTATATGGGTTTGTGACACTTCAGTTAGGTTAATAGTGGAAAGGATGAGTTATGTTTGGAATTGATTTTTTTGTGTTATCAGAGCATCTAAATCTTATAAACAAAGTGGGTCTATACTTCTATACTTATAACTTATAATGTGAAATACATATCTTCCCTAAACTCTCTTTATTCATATATCAATACTCCATTAAAATGCCATATATATCTTTATATGCACACATCTTCTCTCTCTATTACAATGTCTCTATATCCCTCCTTAAATCATACTCATATTGTCAATGTTCATTCTTAAACTTTTTTAACCTCTTATTCACGTATCTCTTGTATATTACATATTACAATGATGCAATATAAATACTAGTTTAATATATTTTTCTAACCCATGAACTTGTCTTCTCTTCAAGAAGCTCATATGAAGATGACATGACGTGTTGTGCGATGGTGTGCAGTACAAAATGTAGAATCCTTTGTTTTTTCATCATAACAACACTTGTGTTGATATGGTATATCTAGAGTTGTTACAGTGCATCTTTCTCAATGTAGGAGTTAATAGATGATCAAAATATAGCATAACATGTCCATGCCCCATAATGTTCACATATATGATAAATTGGAATTGGAATGACAAGTAATTGGAATTTAATAATAATTGTGTTGTGTATATGTGCAGGAACCAATATCGTGCCCCCAAAACATAAACCCACTAATATAAAATGTTATGCATCTTTATACTGAATTTGAGAACCTATATCTCAAATGTATGCATGTATGTGAAAATTTATAATTTGATCCCTGTAAACTTTCCCATGCATGTCCACCCAAGTGTGTATGAATCTTTTCTCAAGGGTTTGTAAATTGAATGCATATGCATAGTATATGCCCCTTGTAATCTGTATCAATGTGTCAATATTTTTCATGTATCTAAATAATATGATGTTTGTAAAACTATAAATATATGAAACTTTTACTATGATATAATTTTATTCTCATGGATACTTATGTATTTATGACAAACCCATTATGATGCCCCCATTTTGAGATGAGAAATATATCTTATAATTCATTAATCTCAGAATATGAATGAACTATATCATGTCATGTGTAAAGATAAAATCTTCCAATATTATTTAATCATGCAAAGAATATATCATCATAATAATTTATGTATCAATCAAGGCACGTGTGTGATGTTTAGAATATAGGGCATGTAAATGTCATGTCTAGATAATTGTATCAATGAAGTACGTAATAGATGTGTAACTATATAATAATATGCAATAATATTATAGGATATAGATCATGACATCCCTCAGTGTTTTCAACTTAAAAAAAAATGCAATTGTTAATGTCACACATAGGCTAAGGGCCACATACAAGGGATATAAAAAGTCACAACAAACTAGACCAAGGGCCACATGTAGGAAGACAAAATTTCTCAAACAAGGGAATACAAGTAATTCCATGGGCCACACATAATAATTACACACAAATTAAGTCTATCATGTGAAAGAGTAACATCAACAATGGAGCATATAATAAGGGGTTAGTCTACATCATCTATATATATCAATGTCACATCATAGTATAATGGCACATCATGTATCAAGGTGTAATAAATGAGTAACTATAAAGGTATGTGTAAGAAACATAGGTGGATAAACATGGTAAAAATTTCATATAAATATATAACCTATAATAGTGAAACCTATGGAACAAGATTCCCCAAGTATGAACATGGTCACTAGGTAGAGAGAAAAATAATATGTGCATGTCCAAGCATAACCTATACATCATGCATAATACTCAAATACCAAGAAAAAAAAGTGTGTATTTAAATAATATAGAATATATTAAACATGAGATAAATAACATATCTAAATAGTGTAATCTAACAATCATGGCACACTTAGGTCCTAATTTTGGATTTTTTGAATATTTGGATATTTTTTTAATTTTTGATTATTATTATTTTTTTATTTTTAGAATATTTGAAATTTAAAAAGTCAATTCTAATGGAAATGGTTTCAAAAATATAATAATGTAAAGGATAATAAATCAAACAATCATTAATATTATATGTATAACAGGTTATGATTTGAACTAATTGGGGTATCTAGGTATGAGTCTAGGATCAATTACTATAAACTTCCCTCATTGTGAAACTATATTGACCTTTTTTTCACCATGATTTATTGGTTGTTGAATTATTAAAATCACACCTTTATTTTAAATCTATCATTATAAATCCCAAAAACTATCGACATGATGTCAATGGATCTAATGATAAGCACACCAATATATGGATTTATTCATAGGATGTGCATGAGGTAAATTAATTAACATATTTCAAACCATATCTCATATAAAATTTATAGACTATTGGCTATATATCTATTATATTTTGGAATCCATGACTGAGAGGAAATATTTTAAGACCCAAGGTTATGTAATGAATAAGCAAAGGTGTAATTAACAAAAGCATGCTCAGAGTTATATGTATAATCTTGTATTCAAATAATATAACCCTTACACATAAAAATTGAATGTGTGTGTGTTTGCACACACACACACACACACACACACACACACACACACACACACACACACACACACACACACACACACACACACACACACACACACATATAATACACACACACACACACACACACACACACACACACACACACACACACACACACACACACACACACACACACACATAATACACACACACACACACACACACACACACACACACACACACACACACACACACACACACAGAGACACACACATGTATGTATGTATGTATATATGTATGTATATACACACACATATACATACATATATATTTGTGAACTAATACTATGAATAATGTTTATGCTTTGATTATATTCACTATCTTTAACTATATCCTTTCCTTTGTCCCCTTTATATTTTGCTTGAGTAAAAGCCTTAGCATTATTGTTATATGAATTATCTTGATACTCTCTAGGACTAGTAGGTGTGAACATGTTATGGGGTAAGTGCATGGAATTTAAGGGCTAAAATGGGGTCTTAAGAGGGCATGTGTTTCTTAAAAGATAAAAAACCTCAACTTGTATGGATTATTTGAGACACCCACATCCAAATTTTGAAGATGTCATAGGAACATGAATTATCACACTTCGAGTCTTGTTTCTAAAATACAATTATTTTTTTGAAATGATAAAGTATAATTAGTTCAAAGATTAAAAATTTGAACATGTAATACTCTTATTTGGAAAAATTAGAGTAGATAGCTTTTCGTGCAACCCATCATTTTTTGAACATCATTTAGTTTTTTTTTAACCCTTTTGTAGAAAGTTAGATAAGATCATCTACTTTGCAACATATATTTGTTTAAAATTAATTATGATTATTTTTATTTTTATTAATTTTGTAATCCAATTGACCCTAAAATATTATTAATATGTATAATCGACCGTGCAACCCCCTTAACTACCTCAAAAATATCAAAAAATAGCTTTTTAAAAAAAAATTGTATATAATTAGGTCTAGTTTGAAACCATATACAAAAATAGTTTTAGTCAATGAATCAAAAGATACATAAACAAAATATGAACATGTATAGTTGTGATATATAATGTTATAAAAAGACTTACTTAGAAATAAATATAGATAACAACCTTAAAGTAATAAACATATTAAAAAATTATTTATTTAGAAAGAGGAGAGTGTAGTCAATGTTGTAATATTTGTAAGAAATTTTTTGATAAAATTTATAGTGTTTATCATGGCTAAATTTTCATTTTGTTGTTTTTATTCAAAAACTTGCATCTAGCTATATGTTTGTAGGTCCATGCCTCAGGATCGATAATTCAAGCCATTCTTGAGTCTTCAGGCATGTGTAAGTATGAGTTTAAATTTAGATAGGGACATATAGTTTCTTATAATTTAAGTTATATTTTATTTATATACTTAAAATATGTTTGAGATTGGTTTTGGACCTCTAGGAGCTATAATGTAGATTCTAGGTTTTAGAGGATCCTATCATATTTTAGACTTAGTCAAATTCTAGGGTTTTAGACTTTGCCATATTTTAGGGTTTAAATATTTGAAGGAGACATCATAGGAGGTATGAAATCTACATGAAGTGATGTAGGTGTAATAGAATAGTATGATAAAAAGTCTCATAAAGTGCCACAAGTTGATCCCACCCCATTCCCTTTGCCCCCCTTAAGGCATACACTCTGGGAGAAATGCATTGGTGAGCGCCTAATGCTTATAGAAACCATCTAATGAACAAAGTCATAAATAACATGATTTATAGTTATGTGGTACATTTCTAATAATACTCCCATAAGTAAAACACATGCATCACTTCTTTCATTCTATAGATCTTGAATATTTTAGCTATATTTTGATAAAATTTAAGCATTAGTCAATTGAGGCAATTAATGATGTGATTTGGGAAAAATTAAGCCCTGTTAACCTAATTATTAGTCTAAATGATGTTAATTGGGGAAAAAATGATTGTTTTAGGTTTTTAAAAGTTTATGATTTAGGGTTTAGGGTTTAAGGCATAGGGTTCAAGGTATATGGTTTAGGGTATAGGGTGAAATCCCAAAGGTATTTGGGTTTAATTTGATCTCATTAAACCTACTTGTGATTATAAAATGTGTTTTTGGGCATAATTAGCCTCAATGCCTTCACATGTTGAGCCAATTAGTCAATTGGGTTAATAAGTGATGTAATTTGGGATAAATTGAGCACTGTGAAAATAATTATTACTCTGCATGATGTTAATTAAGGCCAAATCAATCGATTTAGGGTTTAGAATTTAAGGATTAAAGTTTAGGGTTTAGGGCTTAGGGTATAGCATATAAGGTTTAGGTTTTAGGGTATATGGTCTAATCATGAAAGCAATTAGAGATAATTTGAGCTCATTGAACCTATTTGTGACTATAAAATGTGATTTTGGGCTCAATTAGCTTGAATGTCATCACATATTAAACCAATTAGTGAATTGGGGTAACTAGTGATTCAATTTGGGCCAAATTAAGCTCTGTAATCTGAATGTTTGCCCTAAAAGATGTTAATTTAGTATAAATATATTGGTTTAGGGTTTAGGGTTTAGGGTTTAGGGTTTAGTGTTTAGGGCTTAGGGTTTAGTGTATATGGTTTAGGGTTTATGGTACATGGTCCAATTCTAAAGGCAATTGGGGATAATATAAGGTTATTCAACCTATTTTTGACTACATATTATTATTTTGGGCTTAATTAGCCCCATGTCATCATAGATTGAGCTAATTAGTCAATTTGGGTAATTAGTGATGTGTTTTGGCTAGATTGAGCCTTATGAACCTAATTCTTAATCTAAATGATGTTAATTAGGGATAAAATGATTGGTTTAGGGTTTAAAGAGTTTATAATTTAGGGCTTAATGTTTATGGTTTAGGGTATATGGTTTAATCATGAAGTTAATCAAGGCCAATTTGAGCTCATTAAACCTATTTTTGACTATAGAATGTGATTTTAGGCATAATTAGCCTGAATGACATCATAGGTTGAGCCAATTAGTTAGTTAGGGTAATAAGTGATGTGATTTGGGATACGTTGAGCCCTATGAAATACGTATTACTCTAAAGGATCTTAATTGGGGATAAGTCAATTGATTTAGGGTTTAGGGTTTATAAATTAGGGTTTAGGTTTTAATTTTTAGGGTATATGGTATAAGGTTTAGGTTTTAGGGTATAAGGTCCAATCACAAAGGTCATTGGTGCCAATTTAAGATTATTGAACTTATTTATGACTACATAATGTGATTTAGGGATCATTTAGCCCCAATATCATCATAAATTGAGCTAATTAGTTAATTGGGGTAAATAGTGATGTGATTTGAGATAAATTAAGCCATGTGAACCTAATTATTACTCTAAAAGATGTTAATTTAGGTTAAATCAATTAGTTTAGGGTTTATAATTTAGGGTTTAAGGTTTAGGGCATACTATTTGAGGTACAAGGTTTAGGGTATATTGTATAGGGTCCAATTGTAAAGGAAACTGGGGACAATTTGAGCTTACTCAACTTATTTATGACTATAGAATGTGATTTTGGGCTCAATTATCCTCGATGTCATCACAAATTGAGTTAATTAGTCAATTGGGGAAATTAGTGATGTATGGCATAATTTAGGCCAAATTGAGCCTTATAAACTTAATTCTTAAGTAAATGATGTTAATTAAGGATAAAATGATTAGCTTAGTATATAAAGAGTTAAAAAATTTAAGGCTCAAGGTTTAAGGTATATGGTTTATGGTTTAGGTATAGGATCTAATCATAAAGGTAATTGGGGCCAATTTTAACTTGTTACAACTACTTATGACTATAGAATGTCATTTTGGGCATAATTAGCCCTAATGTCATCATAGGTTGAGCCAATAGTTAACTATGGAAATAATTGATGCAATTTGGGCTAAATTGATCCCTATGAAAATAACTATTACTCTAGGGGATGTTTATTTGGGATAAATCAATTAATTTATGGTTTAGGGTTTTCAATTTAGGGTTTAAGTTTAGTGCTTAGGGTATGGGGTATAAGGTTTAGGTTTTAGGGTATAAGTTTAAATCATGAAGGTAATCACAGCCAATTTGAGCTCGTTGAACCTATTTGTGACTACATAATGTGATTTTAGGCTCAATTATCCCTAATTTCATCCCAAATTTAGCCAATTAGTTAATTGGGGTAATTAGTGATGTGATTTGGGCTAAATTAAACCTTATGAACCTAATAATTACTTTAAAGGATTTAATTTGGGATAAATTGATTGGTTTAGGGTTTAGAGTTTAGTATTTAGGGTTTAAGGTTCAAGGTATAATGTTTAAGGTTTAGATTATAGATTCCAATCACAATGGAAAGGATTTTTTTAACTAGGTATTAATTTGTAGGGGTGGTCGATTAATCAAGAATAACTGATAAAGTTAAAAAATACTTAAATTTATCAAAATCTAGTAGAAATATCCATGATCTATGGAATGAAAGAAGTGAGGTGTGTGTTTTATCCATGTAATTATTGTTATAAATGTATCCCAAAACTACAAATCATGTTATGTATGAACTTATGCATTAGACGGTTCCTAAATGCATTAGGGGCTTGTTGATGTATTTCTCCTAGAGTGTATACCTTAAAGAGTGGACAGGGAATGGGGTTAGATCAACTTATTGCACTTTATGATATATGTTCTCATACTATTCTATCATACCTATATCCCATCATGTAACCTTCATACCTCGTATTATGTCTCGTTGAAATCTTGAAACCTTAAAATATGGCTAAGTTTGAAACCCTGAAACCCTAAAATCTAACTAAGTTTGAAATATGATAAGATCATCTAAAACCTAGAATTTGCAATATAGCTCATAGAGGTCCGAAACCACTCTCAAACATACTTAAAGTATATAAATAAAATATAACTTAAAGTATAAGTTTACATTTAGATATAAACATATAGATCTTATAAAAGTTTATCTCTGGATAAGGATATATAGTTTCTTATACTTAAATGTTTATTTTATTTATATACTATGCATGCCAATGTAATAGTAAAATATTCTATGTATGTGATTTTATTACAAAAATACCATGTACATGGTTCTAGATACTAAAACTGTATACACGGTCCTAGCCTGATAATTGCCGAGCCTATGCGCCAAGATCGTGTACACACTTTTTTTAAACCATGTTTGAATGAAAAATGTATCTGTGTTTTAGCCCCCAAACTTTGTGTACTTACCCTATGATATAATTACTCATCCAAGTCAATAGGATTAAAATTCAATCTACACAATTTTGCATTTTTTGATCTTACATATCATCATCACCACTAGCATACCAATATGTAACTATGAAATCAGGATATTTAGAATTGGCAAAAATAGGGGATTTTGGATTTCATCTTTTTTTCCATGGTAACTTGAAATTATCTATGTATATATTATTTAATTCTCATGGTTGGTTCTTTATCATGTTCTATACTTGATTCACCAACCTCATAAATATATCCTTCATCCCATGGGATGTGTTGTATTAGAGTAATGATAGCATGATCTTCCAATTATGATTTGTTATCATTAATAGATTAGGTCATATTACAATATTAGAAAGGTTCATCATCTATTGGTTGTGAATAAGAATATACTTTATGCATATATTTGATATAGTTGTGTAGTGCCAATAATATTGCTTCCATATCATGTATCCATGGTCACCCTAAAATTAGGTTTAATGTAACTGGTTAGGCATCATAATAAATGTAGTAGGCACCATCTTGGGACCTAAATTTACATATAAGGATATGGTTCAAATTATTTTGTGTGGAGCATTATCAAATCCTTTTACACTTTGATATGATTTCTGAATAACATATACCCAAATGTTCTAATAAAGTAGTGTTGTAAATATTTAATCTTGAGCCATTATAAATCAATACACATCTGACACCCTTTATTTGAATCTCAACTTGAATGAATAATGGTATATTTTGATCAATAATGTTCTTAGCAGGTAAGTCTTCCTTATCAAATGTAATATCTTTGTCTACATCCTTTAATTTATTCATGATAGAATAAAAATATTTTGGTTTCATAGTACTAGGAAGAGTTGTATCACATAATGCCTCATATAGGATGTGTTTATAAACAATTTATCTCTTTAGTAGCTCTAGGATAAAAATCTTGGTGTGGGTATGATTTAATAGATCAATGATGTGATGTTCTTTAGTTCGATTGGCTTTTATTTTAGGATGTGTAGTGGGTTGAAGAGGAACATGTTGACTACCTTTGTTTGGGGGTACCTTACCTTATTGAGTGTTGACAATGTCGATTGTATAATTTAAAATGTCATTGGAAAATAATGGGAGTGGGATAGTATCTAGTACAACCTTGTTGTCTTGAGGGAGGAGGGAAAAAATGAGTTATGGATGTCTTTTGGTGTTTAGTGGTAACAATAAGCATATTAGATTAGATGTTGAAACAATATTGTACATTGTTAGTCATGTGTTTATTGGTTAAATTTTTATTGCTATGCGATATTGAATCAATTTTAGGTGTCTTAATATCTTGTATGATAGTAATACAAGCATAAATCATGTCTTGAATATTAATCCTTAATCAAAGACACATGTTTGTAGATTGGCCTATGCATTAGTGATAATCACAATGTTTATGAATATTGAATCCCTTAGGATAAGATCTATTCATATCAACCCTTAATGGTGGAAGGAGATAAAGTTAAGGAAAAATCAAAATTTGTAATAACACACAAAGAGAGTTAGGTAATAGTGATAATTATCTCCTCTAGGGAGTGGTATGAGATGACAAGGAATTCAAAGGATGGGACATAGTAAGGTGTTGGGAGTGAATATGGATAGAAAATTTTACAAACCTTAGGATGTCAATAAATACCAATACAAAGATTACCCATTGGATAAGTGAAATCATGAAGAATTGAATCAAAAAATGTAATCTTGACATAGCAAACTAAAACCCTTAAATAAAAGGAGTAAAATCCTAAAAACATATATAGGTAAAAGAGATAACTCAATAAGGGTTAATTAATTAACTGACTACCTTAAGAGATCCATTAGGTATTTTTAGAATCAAAAAGAGGTTTTTGATAAAAATAGGAGATAGATGAAATCCATAAATTAATTTAAAAATAGGTACACTATTCATCCTCTAGGTTAAATTTACTAAAAAATTAAATTACAAATTCTAGAAAATCTATATATGATTTTGATGAAAAAAATTGGTTTTTCATCTAATTAATATGACTAGAAATCCACTCTAATTTTCAAAAAAATAGAACCATATTTATCCAAATATTAGCCACTCAAGGGATAACCCTAAAAGAGGAAAATCTAATAGGAGAATGAGTGTGAAAGCCTAGAACAGAAGATAAAACTTTCTTATTTTCATAAAGGGGAAGGGGAAATCAAAAATTAGTTATGAAAATAAACACCTAAGGTTGAAATTTAAAACCCTATAAAGATGAAACTATAAGTAAAAACTAAGGGTTTCATGCTTTTTAATATGTGTATGGGTTCACCAATGTTTTTTAACCTATTTTGGATAAATGGGTGAGATTAATCTATTTAAGATAGAACTTTGAAATGGAGTTCAAATCAATAGATATGGAAATCAAGCATACATATGAATGTCAATGATTAATAATTGATTCTTCTGATTTAGTAAGGGCATATGCTAAATATAGAAAGTACTAAAGAGATCATGATACTTAGATTTTCTAGTTGACTATCTAACTATGATTATATTTTGAAAATCAAAATCAAGGTTAAGCATCCCTCTAGTTTGTTTAGTTTAGGAACTTATCTGTTACCTATGTTGGGTCTATTCCACAGGATCTTGTTAATATTTTCAGTTGATATTAGCCGATGCATAAATATGAAATAATGAATATATGGTCACTTTAAACTATCTTTTTTCTCTATGTTTTTTTGATCCCAAACCTTGATGATGCTTGCATATCTAGAAATCAACCTTCTTTGCCTTCAAACCCTATATTTTCTTATTAGGGATAGAAACTTGAAATAATGGGGAAAGTGTAATGGGCAGAGCTAACCCCAATGACCCCCTCCTGAAGATTGGTTACTTCCTATGTATGCAATACTCCAAATATGGAAATCAAGCCACACATAGTCATCCCATCTAGTGTGATTATGTAATTGTGCTCTTTCTCTATGTCTATGTGGCTAATGATTGATCTTAATACTTGATAATGCTTATTTTGACCCATCTTGTGAGTGTTTCAAACTTGGATTGTGATTTCTCCTAGCGATATGTTTAAAATTTAGAAAGAATAGGGCATATTTTCTCAATGTGTAACAATGTATAGATGTATATGAGATAAGTTCCAAGTCTCTTTTGATTTAGACCTTGATTTGCTTATATATTGATCCAATTGAATAATTACTCATGCCACTGATATGCCAAGATTATGTGTTGACCCTAAGGATGAGTTTGATTTTATAAAATATTTGTTTTTGGGATCATGTTGGTTATAACTAGAGAAGGTCATTATCGTTGAGAAATAATGGCCATAGTTTGTGGAATTGACCTATGTATAGGTGGATTGAATTGAGAGTTTAAGGATGTATGTGTAAGATATTTATCAAATGTGAAACAAAAATTAAAGTTCATGTAAGTGTTTAACAACAAAATGGAAGGGTTGACTCATAAAATAACACACAAGTGTGGGGGGTGACAAATTAGGATCTTTTTGTGTTTTCAAGTCATGGATGGTAAATGTGCATCATATTAGTCATTTTCAAGCACCAAAGATTAGATTTTAGTATCTACACTCTCCACCAAGAATGGAAAAACATTCCTTTGTTCTTATCTTGCCCAAACTTTCTAGTTGCCTTAATGTAAGCTAAAGTCCCCCATGGACATTAGTTAGTGAAGGCCCTTGTGGTGCCACCAAATGTTGACATTAAATTTGATGTAAGGTATATGTTTATATGGGTTCATGAGACTTCAGTTATGTTAATAGTGAAAAGGATGAGTTATGTTTGGAATTGATTTTTTTGTGTTATCGGAGCATCTAAATCTTATAAACAAAGTGGGTCTATACTTCTATAATTATAACTTATAATGTGAAATACATATCTTCCCTAAACTCTCTTTTTTCATATATCAATACTCCATTACAATGCCATATATATCTTTATATGCACACGTCTTCTCTCTCTATTACAATGTCTCTATATCCCTCCTTAAATCATACTCATATTGTCAATGTTCACTCTTATACTTTCTTAACCTCTTATTCACGTATCTCTTGTATATTACATATTACAATGATGCAATATAAATACTAGTTTAATATATTTTTCTAACCCATGAACTTGTCTTCTCTTCAAGAAGCTCATCTGAAGATGACATGATGTGTTGTGCAATGGTGTGTAGTACAAAAATGTAGAATCTTTTGTTTTTTTATCGTATCAACACTTGTGTTGATATGATATCTAGAGCCGTTACGGTGCATATTTATGTTCATATTATATAATTGAAGAATCTAACCAATAATGAATATCACAAAATGAACTTAAAGTGTTAAGATGTCTTTGTAAGTCTACAATAATATAAAATATGAGAGTAATGACACTAACAAATAATAAAATAATAATAATTATATTATAAAACATACAACCGTCACTTATTTTCAATAAACTTAAAATAATATCCTTTATTTTATCTATGTGAAAACTAAATAAAATAAAAAAAAGTAAAAAATTCTATTTAACTCCAAAAATATATTATGTAAAATAAACAAGCGTTTGGACCTAAATAACCACCTTCATGTAGAGTTTTATGAAAAGAACAACGTGAAATATGTAGACTACAAATTTCCACCTTAAATTTTATGTAATTATATATATTAACTTTGCTTTAAATTTATAGGTCAAATTAAAGCTATTTTCTACGTTGCACTTTTCATTACCTCGTGTTCTTTGACTTGTACCTCTTTCTTTTAACGTTTTGTTTGATGCAAAAGTAAATACCTAATACCGATAATATTCCGCGGATTTTTAAATCGAGAAGACTATTTCAAACCAAAATAAAGTATTCGTATTGTCGCATTCATTTGTCTTTGGTTTCAACCCTCCATTGTGGAGGGTGGGACTT
Organism: Torreya grandis; assembly: GCA_037957365.1. Classification (NCBI taxonomy): domain Eukaryota; kingdom Viridiplantae; phylum Streptophyta; class Pinopsida; order Cupressales; family Taxaceae; genus Torreya; species Torreya grandis. The sequence goes on along the minus strand of JARHVA010007333.1, from coordinate 11,640 downwards.
ATTGAACCACGTGTTTTGAAAAAAATATGCATACGTCTTTTCAATCCAAAAATATATATACTTTCGTTCAAAATAGCGTTCGCCACTGAATCAGACGTTTCGTTAATCCCAGAGAAGAGACCGACGTCGGTTTATATTTTAAACTAGCTGGGTCACCTACCCACAAAGTGACGAATTCATACACCATAAATTATAACCACAACCGAATCGTCTCGGGAAATGTTCTCGTTACCTACTCCTATTCAATCATATTACTCGCTCTTCACATTCCAAGCGTGTGAACGCACCATGAGAATAAGTAGAAACCTTTCGTTTTGGATGGATACCTTAGTAATACGCATCGTCTACTCTACAAAGTTGTATGCCGCCGAAAATAGCGACGCTTAAACTATAATTAATGTTAAACCTAAAATGGTTTTAAATCAAACAAATAAAGACCAGAGAAGGTTATAAGAGCTTGAAATGACATGAAAAGGAGGAGGAGAAGAATTCAAAAGGTTGTTGGCTGTTGCAGAGGAGAAGACAAGGAAATATATAATGGCGGAAGCAGGCACATATGAGAGTAAGAGTAAGAGTAAGAGTAGGATTCTCATAGTGGGAGGCACTGGATACATGGGTAGGAGGTTCGTGAGAGCGAGCTTAAGCCTTGGTCATCCCACCTATGTCTTGTATCGCCCTATTTCAGGCGTGGATATTGAGAAGCTGCAGATGTTACTGTCTTTCAAACTCTCCGGCGCCCACCTTCTCAAGGCAAGTTTTAATTCTCAAACACTGCTACTGCTAGTGCTCATTGAATAATTAACATAAGTCCTCTTCATCATCATGGACTTGCAGGGATCGTTTGACGATAGAGAAAGTCTTGTGACTGCTGTAAAGCAAGTCGATGTTGTAATATGTGCCATCGCAGGAAACCACATCCGCAGTCATGCGGTTCCTGAACAGATCAAGCTGGTCCAAGCCATTAAAGAAGCCGGCAACATTAAGGTCCGTTATACGCACCTCTTTATGCCCCCAATTTTTAGCTTAATGCAATTTTTCATATGGAAGTTCAATCCACTGCAAATTTACTGTTCTGGCCTCCCATGAAAAAGACAACTTTTTCAGTTATCATACTCAAATTTACTACATAAATTATATAACGCAAACCCTCTTGCATATGCTGGGGATAGTAGAGGACCTCTGAGATTAAGGTTACAACTGAGAGGATGTTTACAGTTGTATGTTTTTTGGATCTATCTGGATAGATATTACGATAAACAAAATGATTTGATCTGGAAGCTGTAGAAAAATATCAAGCAGCATCCCTAAGCGTATTTATTTTTACAGAGATTTCTCCCGTCTGAATTTGGAATAGACCCGGATAAAATGATGGATGCAATGGAGCCAGGAAACGTGACTTTTATCGACAAGAGGGAGGTGAGACGTGCAATTGAAGAAGCAGGCGTCCCTTTCACTTATGTCTCTGCAAACTGTTTTGCGGGCTACTTCGTTGGAGGTCTCGCACAGCTTGGTCGTTTAACTCCACCGTCTGACAGAGTTCTCCTCTACGGGGATGGCAACACAAAAGGTAACTTATTTTTCTTGCATGCACCTGTGTTGAAATCATGTATCCACACCACTAGAGATTTCCCCTCACTTCCCGTAATAAATATACAGCCATTTGGGTGGACGAGGATGACATTGCAAGTTATACGATAAAGAGCGCCGTGGATCCTCGCACTGAGAACAAGACTGTGTACATTCGGCCTCCTGCTAATATTCTTTCGCAGAGAGAGGTGATTGAATTGTGGGAAAAACAGTGTGGGAGCGTCTTGGAGAAAATATCCATCTCCAGAGACGAATTCTTGAATCTTATGAAAGGTACTTCTCAACGTTGATATAATCTAATTATGTCAGTCACTTGATGATTAACAAGTAATGATGGTGTGTGATGTGCAGGTCAGAATTTAGCAGAGCAGATAGGCATGACACATTTCTACCACATATTTTATGACGGATGTCTGTATAATTTTGAGATTGGAGAGGATGGAAGAGAAGCGACTGAGTTATACCCGGAGGTCACATACACCACGGTTGAAACCTATCTCAATCGGTATCTTTAACAGAGCACAGTGCTGTCGTGTGTAGTGATATCATTTCTAAACTGTTGCGGACAGCCCGAGTGTAAAGCCGCATGTAATCCTGTTGTTACAAATACACAAAACCTAATGCCGTTTTATCCAGACTTTCATATTCTAGAATTAATAAGTCCACTGCAACACTTCATAAAAATAAAGAGTTATCACTTGCCCTGCGTGCTACTACAAACCCAGCCATTGTGTCATTGACACCATCACAACAATTCCCACTGCAGGGTTCACTCTACAAGAATATCTAAGTAAGGAATTGAGAGAACTACCAGTGGTAGGCCACTACACCTGCAACAAATGTGAAGTCATGAGACATGTCACTAAGAAAAATTATTTTCATAAAATTAAAAGTTATCTCCCACTTAGGGATTAAATTTGATGGGCATATGATCATATTTAGTTTTTTAAGCCTTATAATACAATCAATCTCTGTAGTTGAAAAGATACAACTCAATAAGGATTATTTGTTATGAAAGTTCTCGACTTAAGAGTATCTCAGCACTAGATTTTTTTCTGTGCTGGATAAGAATTGCAAAGATTGTGTTTCTAAAGGGAGAAAGGATTTTTTAACAAAGAAATGATCCAAATAGTAATTTCACATGGATTTTAATGATTAAATGAATATTCAAAAGATTTATATCATATCCAATTCACTTTTAGTTCAAATTCAAAAAGTCATTATGCATGACATATACTTCATCCCTCAATGTTGTGAATTAATAGTCAACGACATAGAATTTACTTATTAATCACCCTAAAATATTTATATGTTATAATTTTATTGATAGGTAGGTATGTGGCCTTTTTCACTTTGAAGAATATTATTTGTTCATGTATCACCATTCCATAATTTCGAGGTCACAAATATCACAAAGTTACAACATTCACTCTTTTGTTCACTTCCTCCCATAACCTACATAAACATGTTGAACTATTAATTTTCCCTTTATGTCTACTTAGATCTAAATGTTTTTATCTTTACATCTATCATAGCCACATTATGGAGTCTTTTGAATTAAATCATTGCCAAATTTCAAGTTTTTATTATTATTTACCTTTATGATGTCCACTCAAAGCGTTGCACATGGTATAACTTTTTTGTCTTGTAATCATAGGGTCACATAGTGTCTCAAGCTTTCAAAAGTATTTATTTAATATCCATGAATCCATTGAAATTTAATATTCATTCTATATTATTTATATAGATTTCATGTCAAACTTAGTCACATATGTTGATCTACTTGTAATGAGTGTCACCACCATGCACAACTTGCATCCCAAGCCAAATGTTAAAGTATTAAAACTCTCCAATGTGGACAGTGGTCATAGAGTCATGGACTCCACAGAGTGGACAGAGGGTCACAAAGTCCACACAACTAATGAAAAGGAAAGGTGTCGTGATTATTAATTAAAAATTAGGGTTCACTTTACTATGTATAACACAACTTTCATAAAGTTTGTGTGGCCCCATATGATCAATATTTAATGCCACAATACTAACTTAAGCCATATGATTGTTTGAAAACATAACACATCAAATAAAATATATATAGTAACACACTTTGAACCATAAAAGAAATACTTTCTAATGTTTTTGCAAGGAGAGGCTATGTGCATGATATTGCGATGGGGGACACGTGTCATCATTGTAGAAAACATGTAGCTCTAATCCAAAAGGGTTAAGTTTTCAATTCTTATATGAATGAAAAATGGCTATGGGGTCATGAACTCCACATAATCACAGAGAAAAAACCATTCATAGGGAAGTGATTGGGTCCTAGGTTTCAACTTAAACATATCAGGTAAAGTATTTTTTAGTCATTGAATAATTAGAATTATTTGTGAAAATGTTTTATTCACTTTGACATGTGGCCTTTGTTTATCTAAATGTCTATTTTTATGTAGGCCACAAAGTCATGGACTCACGTACATCATGTAGTTCATAGAGTATAATTGTTAGATACCACTGGGCTATCTAATTGTTACATAATTTTTTTTATCACATGAAATTACTATTAAAATCATTTATTGTTATTTGTTTATTGCTTGACAACTAAATGAATTAAAAACAATAAATACCGTAATAAAATTAACCCACTGGATGATTCTGACCCATTTAGTAATTAAACATTAAATTAGACTTCATGTTGTATAACTATTAAATAATTACAATAGAATAAAGCAAGTAAAATACTGAAATAGTCCATAAATCAGCCATGAATAAGCTACAAACACTTCTATTTAAAATTTCATAATAGTTTATATATTTTGTAGCCACTAATGTAATTAATATTCATCAAAGAATATAGTACAATGTATTACAAGATCAAATATACAATATAATGAACACAACAATACAAATCCATCTTATAGTCTGAGCATAATCCTAAAGGTTGAAGCAATTAATATAGGGAGAACATCATCTAAGTGCTTTACCTCTAACCATAAACCAATAGTTTCCTACACACCTCTCCTTTTGGGAGTGTCCCTATCCTTCAAAGAGGGGCAAATAACATTTCTAATTGGGATATTAAGCATAAAAGTTTACACACACACACACACACACACACACACACACACACACACACACACACACAGAGAGAGAGAGAGAGAGAGAGAGAGAGAGAGAGAGAGAGAGAGAGAGAGAGAGAGAGAGAGAGAGAGAGATTCATACACACACATATGTATATATGTGATATAGATTCTCACTCTCTCTCTCTCTCTATATATATATATATATATATATATATATATATATATATGAATATATTTTCTCTCATACACACACACACACATGTAATATATGCATGTGAAATGTGTGTGTGTGTGTGTCTATTCTTTTACATATATGTATATATGTATGTAATGTGAATACACATACATACATAAATATAAAAGAATAGATTCACACACACACATGTGAAATATATGTGTGTCTGTATCTTCTATGTCACTTATAACTTTTTAGGTCATACATAAATTAACAATAAAGGATAAATCAATAATTTGTTTGCCACTCACAACTTAAAACTATACAATTTTATAAGTGTGGTCATAATCTTAACACATAATCAAAAGTGAATTATTATTCATATCTAATCTCATTCCTGAGTAAAAATTTCCATGATTATTTGATGGGGAAATTGATATGAACTAGTTACCAACCTGGTTGTATAAATAACAAAACCCATATTTTTTATTTTTCTTTTTACATATCATGTAAAAACCCTTATACAAATGACTAATTTGAGAGTACTAGGTTATAGGTTTTTGAAGTAAATCCCTCAAATGACATTGGCTCAAGGATTTTGAAGAGATAGAGGATATAAAACCTATCTATGCCTAGAATCTGAACACATAAACCAAATCATTGATATATTTAGAACTTGACCCTCATCTCTATATGCCTAAGGATGGAATTGGGTTATGATCTTACCTTCCCTACAGTTGAGTCTCCTCTTTCTCCCTTCTTTATCTTTCTACTGTGGTTTCCCCTTTCTTTTGCATCCTCCATTCTTATTCTTTTTTCTTGTTCATGCATGTCTTGCATGATCTCCAAAAAACTCCTCCTATTCTACAAGCTTCCCATAATGAAACTGCCCTCTTCAATACTCCACTCAAATATATCTTCCATTAAACCCATAGTCAAAATTCCATTACCAGGCATGGTGGCTAAAATAATCTTTGTTATCTCTTTGTAAGGTTAACCCTAGAAAATCATAACACTAACAAAACAAAACCTTAATTTTATTATCAATTCATTTTGACATTTGAAAATAAAACATCATAATGAGAGAGAAATAGTCATGAAGCTTCCAGAGGAAACCTAATATTTATTTCCCTTGTTAGCTCATGATGAAACTATTTACTTAGGTATGCAAAGAAAAGCTCATTATGGATAAAGCTTTGAATTAATAATTTGAACTCAATTATTTTGGTTATTTTACCCCTATTTTTCCCTTAATGAATTTTCATTCTCAAGGTCAAATTTATCCAAGATAATTTATCTAAACAACCTAAAATAAGTAACACCCAAATTTTTAATACCCAAAGAAACAATCATATTATTAAGACATAGAAGAATGAGATAATCAAGCAATCTAACACAATATTAGTCTTATCAAACAAGTATAATGGAATTGGATAAATGAAAGTATAAACAATTATGTGAAGTCCAAAGTTTATACATGCCTACCAAATACAATGAAATGAAAATAAACACAGCTTATTAGAGATTCAACATATATGTGCAAATCATGGAAATCAAGACAAACAAGACTCTACTATCACTAAGTAATAAATTCAAGTAATGTTTATTTCACTTAGATAAAAAAAATATGGTATGTTTTTGGGCTCGATGAAGCTTTCTCTCTACCCTAATTTTTGGTATCTGCACCATTCTCTCCGATGATACTTTCCCTAGGAGCTGACTATGACAATAGGATAATCCTAAAACCACCCCATCAAACAAACTGGTAGTTAGATCAAATCATAATAATCATCAACATACAATCATAAAAAACCACTAAATATAATTAATCTAACAAATCATGATTATAAAGCATAACTAAAACATATGCAACGACTATAAATAAAGATACTAATCCCAAAGTAAGTAATGTAACTACTAAATCATATAGCATATATAAATCCAACTCAACAATAAATAACATATATACCAATCATTAACAAATAATCCACTAATTAATACTTTAAATAATCCATAGAGGAAACTGGATGTGACATCCTTCACCCCTAAAATTAGTCATCATCCTGATGACACTTATTTTAAATAATAGTTCTAAAATAAAATAGAGTTCATCAAAATAAAAATAATGTCTATTAAAATATCATGTATCAAAATATAAATAATGTTTATTAGAAATATCAGGTAAACAAATAAGGAAACTATCTCTAGAACTCCTCATAGTCCTCTCATGTAGCACTATCCTCAGAGTATTGGTCCCACTAGACCTTGTACTGTGATACTTCTCTATTATGCAAGCTAAACTTGTAAGTGTCATTTATTCTAATTTATTATAATATGACCACCCTTACATCTTGAACTTATAATGCATTCCAATTCAAAACATATGTAGAATCAACAATATACTTCTTAAGACATGAAACATGAAAAATATTATGCATTTATTATAGAGCTAGTGGCAATGTAAGCCTATACAATATAGGGTTAATTACTTATATAACCTCAAAGGGTCCCACATATCTAGATGATAGTTTTTTTGATTTTCCAAACTTTATTTCACTATTTTAGGTTTTAACCTACAGAAAGACTTTATCTCCAATAAAGAACTATCTTGATATTCTTTTTAGATCAATATAACATTTCTATCTATCATTGGCTTTAGAAAATATTTAACTTACTAATTTCACTTTCTCTTCCATATCAACAAGAAAATCAGGTCCAAAGACTACTTTGTCTTCCAATTTATCCCAACTGATTGGTGTTCTGCTCTTACCATATAATGCCTTGAAAGGATCCATTTTAATAACTGATTGGTATGAGTTATTGTAAGAAAACTAAAGTAATGGTAGGTATTATTTACATTTGTATTAATGATCCATATAACACATCCTTAAGAGATCCTCTAAGATCTAATTTGTTCTTTCTATTTATCCATCCATTTCAAGATGGTGAATTGTACTAAAATTCTATTGAGTTCCCAAAGCTAAATTAAAAGTATTCCAAAACATGAAAGTCATATTAGGGTCCCTATCTAAGATAATATTTTCCAAAAACCCATGAAACCTATAAATTTATTTCACAAATCTCTTGACAATCATCGGTGCATCATCAATTATATTATTAGGAATAAAATGAGTTACCTTGGTAATTTTATCCACAATTACCAAGATCATGTTATGACGGTTCTTTAACATAGGGAAACCTTGGAAAAAATCCATACTAAAAACTTTACACTTCCATTGAGGTACAAAATATGGGTACAAAAACCCATTAGTATGCATATGTTCAACCTTGACTCATCGACACTCCAAGCATCTAGACATAAATTAGTTACACCTTTTTAAAATCCTTTCTAGAAATATAATGGTTTTAACTCTACTACTAGCTTATTCACTCTAGGATTCCTTGAATATGGAGCATTGTGTATTTCCTTTAGCACAATATTCTTCAAATTTTTCTTATCAAGTACATAGATCATACTTTATACCTTAAAATCCCATCATTCTCAAATTAAAAACCTTGGTATCTATGATCTTGAGAATTTTTGACCAAAACTTTCTTCACATATTCATAAAAATCATCACCAAGTGACAATTTATCTACCTGATCTCAAAAGGTACTCCTTATTGTAGCCAATATTATAATGTATCTTCTATGGCTAAGGGCATATACAACTATATTCTCTTTGACCTTAGTGTAGTTGATATCAAAATTATAATCTGATAGAAAATCTAACCACCAACTTTGATGAGCATTGAGGTTAGGATGGGTGAAAATATACTTAAGACCCAAGTTATCAATCTTAAGATCAAAAGGCTTACCCAACAAATAAAGCCTCCAAACTTGTAAGGCATAAACTATGGCAACAAGTTCAAGGTCATGAGAAGTATGATTTGCCTCATAAGGCTCCAGTTTCCTAGCTTCATAGGCCATAAATAAACCATCCTACATGAGAACTCCTCCTAAACCATCTCTTGAAGCATCTATTATAACTCAAAAAAGGCCATTCGGATCTAGAATCTGTAACATTGGTGTAGAAGTAAGCCTCTATTTTAGAACTTGAAAGGCTTCTTCACATTTATCTGACCATACAAAATGTTATTCTTTCTACTAAAGAGAGGTAATTGGGTTATCCATCTTGGATAAATTTAATACAAACTTCCTATAGTACCTTGTTAATGTCATGAAGCTACACACCTCATGTACATTTTTGGGCATCAACCAATTCATAATGGCCCTAATCCTAGAAAGGTCTACTATAATTCCCTCTATGGAGATGATGTGTCCCAAGTACAATAATTTTATTTGAAATAAAGCACACATAGCCAACTTCACATAAATATTGTGCTTCAATAGACATTTCAAAACTAGCCACAAACGCTCAATGTGTTTTTATTCATTCTTGGAATAAATGAGAATGTCATCCAAAAAGACTAGCATAAACTGATTAAAATAATCTATAAACACACTATTTATGAGATTCATGAATGATTTTGGTGCATTCATTAATCCAAAAGGAATTAGTGTGAACTTGTAATTCCTATAATGAGTCCTTTATTCCATCTACAAAATATCTTCCTTTCAAATCCTCAATTTATGATATCCTGCATGAAGATCTATCTTTATAAAGAATTTATAACCACACATCTGATTAAAAGGATCATCAATGTTAGGAAATAGATACCTATTCTTGATCATTTCCTTATTAATAATGTGATAGTTGATACACAAATAAAGGGTTCCATCCTTATTCTTGATAAAGACTACAGGTGCACCCCATGGTGAAACACTTGGATGAATCAAACCTTTGACCAATATCTCCTGAAGTTGTGCCTTCAACTCAACTAGCTCAATTGTTATCTTTTTGTAGAGTGCCTTAGACTATAATTTTGATCCTAGAATGATATCAATGGAGAAATAAAATTCTATTTTACAAGGCAACCCTAACAAGTCTTATATAAAAACATCTTGAAATTCTTGTATAAAGGGATAGTTTTCCAAAGTAGTTTCCTTAATTTCAACAACTTTATCCATTTTGACTAAGAATGTTTTACATCCCTAATGTTAAGCATTCTTCAACTGAATGGATGAAATTTGTTTAAGTTTTAACTCCCTCTAACTTCTTTGGATTTGGATTTGGTTTCCTAAATCATCTAAACATTCAACATTTTTAAGGAAATAATCAACTTTGGCTTTGTGCCCAGAGAGCAAATTCATTTCTAGGATAACATCATATGACCCTAATGGTGTTGCCTAAAGATAAATAACTATGGTAAATTAAAGAAACCTAATTTTAGCCACTAAAAGACATATATCAACCTTGACCTTGGACTCATTCCCATACTATACTGACCATACATTTTCCATAAAACTAGCTTTCTTAGATAATTTACTTAGCATTCTAGGAGAAATAAAGCATTCAATAGCTCCTGTATCAATCAAAATTCTAATTAGATGAAAAAATAGAGTACATGATACTTTGATGAGAGGGTCTTGGAATTCATCTTATTGATTATCCATTGATATGTGAATACATTATTGGAATGATCCTTATTGTGAAGAAAAGGTTGAATTCTTGTTCTTGTCATTTATTTTCCATTGAGGACAATCTTTGGCATAATGGTCTCATCCACAAGTAAAACATCTAACTGGTGGCCCCTTCCTCTCACCTTGATTTATACCCTTGAATCCTTCTCTAAAATTACCTCATGGTTTCTTGTTCCTAAAAGCATTACCAAATATTTTATTTTGACTGTTGAACTAGTTTTTGGAATTACCATTTCATTTATAATTCTTCTTTTTAAAGGGTGTCTTGGAACTACTAAATTTTTTATTATACTTCTATTTGACCTCTACTAGTGATTTTATCTTTTTTTTCTTGCTTAACTACCTTTTTGAAATCTATGATCCATGGTGGATGGTTCATGCACATCCACTTCACACCCAATTTAGGGTTTTAGGCCCATAATGAATTTCTCATTTCAAAAATTATCATCCTTCTGGTAATACAAAACATACTTCAAGATCTTTGTAAAATAATGCAAGTATTCATTCACTAAAAAATCCCCTTGCCTCAAGTTCTATAAATATGTCAATTTCTAGTCAAAATAGAGTTGAGGTAACCACCATGGTCTGAAAAGAGTAAAAAATTACTCCCATGTGGTGGTAGTATAATCAAAATTCATTTTGATCTTCTTGTTAGCCCACTAAGTTATTGTTTCACCAATTAGTTGGTAAGCTCCCCATGTAACCTTAGTTACCCCAGAGTGATTTTGAATCTCAAAGTACTTTTCCATCTATGTGAGCCAAACTTCAACTCCATCAACCAAAACAATGCTATCAAACTTAGGTGGATAAACTTTATTCATGTCACATGTAATCTCTACAGCTACTTGAGCTCTAGCCACTTGACAACCTTCCTTGTGCCCTTGATCTCAAGGCACTTCTTGATATTCAGGTTGTTCCTTTGAAACTTCATGTTCCACTTTTTATTCAAGTCCATGGACTTCTTGTTTAAGAGTCATTATTTTATCTCTGGTCTCATTTAAAATAATGAGAATCTCATCAAGTTTCATAATTTGATCTACTATTAGTTGAGTAAGATCACCTGAATGGTTTTCATTAGAGGGTCCCTCTCCGCTCGATTTACCTCTCACCATTCTCCTCATTAAAATTAAGAGAATATAATTATGTTAGTGGAATCATTAGGTCTGAGAGCTAAACCTTAAGCTATGATACCATATTGTTAGATCCACTGGGCTATCTAACTGTTACATAAATTTTTTATCTCATGAAATTAATATT
>JARHVA010007332.1:550000-704469 GCA_037957365.1 Torreya grandis | reverse complement strand
AACTATCCACAATTATAAAGGTCAAATTTCAAAAATTAGGCGACTATTTCATAATCATATTATAGTCTAATTTATACATGTTCTATATCTATAACTATGTTAGCATCATAACCAATTCTTAGTTCTTTACTTATTTGTCATTTTCATACATAACTTAGTTATATTTTATATATTTTGCCAATTCTTAGTTTTATAAATTCAACATATGCTATATATGAGGTTTAACACCTAATTGGATTTTTATAGATCTGATTATCATCCTTGTCCATTTCATTTCTATATACACATTTAAAGGTAATATAAGACTAAACACAAAGTCATAGATTCCATTTTAGGGTTAAACATTATACAACTAATAACTAGAAATGATTAAAGATTGTACCTTTAGTACTTTCACACTTAATTATATCTTAAAAAAACATAATAAATATGAACATATTTTTTGTACTTGACTAATAGATTTGAAACTTCATAAATATTTGAAATAAGTATACTCTATGAAGGCGCAAACTTATGTAAGTTTAGACCATGACTTGATTTATTTTAAATATATGAAGAGCCATTTCATTGGTCATTCGAACAATGTAAATAATTTTATTTTTAACTATGACTTAACATTATATGTTTAGGTCCATAAAGGCATATGTGATCATGACATGTGTCATGAACATAGATCCTCACATTCAAGGAGTGGAATTGGATCAACTATTTATTTCTTATTAGTGCAGATGAGCTAGAAAATTAAACCATGGCTTAGTTTATTAAGATCTATAATCACCATTGGCCATTACCTCTTTTTCATGTGAGAACATCCAATTATTAATAAATGTGTAGTGTTACTATATATTTCATGGAATACACATAAATACTTTTGATTAGTGACAAATTTAGTTACCACATGTTTATAGTGAATAATAATTTAAATGCATTCAAATTAGGAATAATATTTGAGTGTGGAGAATAATTGATTAAGATCATATCATTATATAGTTTGAAACCCCTATTCCAAATGAGGAATTAATATCTAAAGTTTATTCTTGGAAAAAGTTACTCTCTTGGTTTTTTAGTGAACTACAACACCTAGGGCTGATTCCACTTATGTATATGAGTAAGCCAATATGTAGGTAACATATGGAGTGAGTGAATGCAAATCAAAGATCAACACTATTAGTTTTATAACCAGTGGTAGGTTTTATTTAGATTTTGAGAAATTTAGGTAAAGTTTCCTATTGTGAGATCGTAACTCATAGGTTCCAAGATTGTAATCTAGCATATGTTAGATGAGACAAATCAAAAATAGATTGTTTATGTAACTATATCAATTTACTAATATTAATTATGGATGAGATTACAATGTTGTTATGAATTATATCTTCATGTCTATGTTGTATATTTTAGTCATACACTTTGTGATCTTACAATATATTAAATAAAAAACATAATAATTAAATTTGAAGTAGCATGGAAGGTAATACAATATTGAGAATGCAAATGCTAACAAATTTTAATAGTTTAAATTTATTGAGCTATCAAATATTTATAACACCATTAAAAAGGATAGTACTAAAATGGATACCAATACATTTCTAAATGCCAAAGTATAATTATAGAGAGAACTAGAATGAACACAGAAGAAAAGATTCACAAAACATTACATGAAAAATAGGTATATAAAAGTATTTGAGAGAAAGTCATGAGTTTTATATATGGATCAGAAAAAGATAAATTCAGGGGACCCTCATGTAAAAAGGTTGTCCCTTAGAAATGGATTTAAGTGAAATGTGTATGGATGTGAATTTCCATTATCAAGGAGAAGAATAGATATATAATCAACATTTAAGGCCTTCAAAAGGCACTCATTACCTAGACAACTTGGTTATAATTTTCATGGGAACATAGAATATTATGAGGACTTTTTTTTACATCTAAATTTGTAATGTAAGATCACTTATATAGTAAATAATATGCAAAAATTAATAACAAGAAATAGAGAAAAGAGGTTGCATGTAAATTTCCAATATAAGCTCACTACAATAGTAAAGAGGTGCCAAAGGATGCTTTGTTGTTGTTTTTATTCCTTATTGGATCAAAATGCTATTTTTGATGGTTATTCTTGGTTCTAGGGATAACATGCTTTGCTGCTAAAGCCTTGGGTCTCTACTTTTAACCCTCTCATAGAATATTTCAACACTTTATCAGTTTGGATTCATCTACCAAATCTGCCTCTACATTTTTGGTGTGAATCTTTCTATAAAGGTATTGGCAACTCAGTGGGTCATTTTATCATGGTAGATCTTGACACTACTCATTTATCTCACACCACTTATGCTCGTATCTTAGTGGACTTAGATCTGTCTATGCCTCTCTCAATAGAGGTTATTTTATAAATTGGTGATCATTCTTAGTGTCAGCCCTTGGATTATGAAGGTATCCCATTTCATTGTTGGAGGTGCTTTAATACGATTCTTTTGGCATCTGAATTCCACCACTCAAAGGTTACTCAGTCCTAATATTGGTGGAAGGATGATCTATAAGAACACCTTATGGTAGATATGGATGATGATGGATCAATCTTAGATGCCTCAGATCCCTCTTCCAATGATGGGAAGGATTCTCTTCCCCCATTGCATGACTCTTTTGCTACTGGGTTTGCTACAGGGACCTCCCCTATTGTTGTTGTCAATCTTAAGACTACTATTTAGACCTCCCATGTTGTTGTTATTGTTGGGACTACTTTTGGGATCTCCCCTATTGTAATAAGGACCTCCCCTACCATCCCCGCTATTATTTTTGTTATTGCTAGGACATCCTTAGGGATCTTAGTTATTATTGATGCTAAGTCTAGAACTATTGTTTTAGATATGTAGTGTGTTGTTAGGGTTGATGTTATTGTGTCTGCTTCACAAGTAATGCCCCCTTTAGAGGATTTGGTGAGTTTTTCACCTCTTTCATCTCTTTCCTCTATGATTGGAGATCTATATTTCTATTGGACTATTGTCCAAAGGAGGAAGCGTGGTCTTTCTAAACATGTTTCTAAAACCTGCATTCAATCCAAAGGTGTTAGACCTACCAAGTTAGGTCTTTTTATTGTATACTTTGCATCTTAGCTTTTTTGGCTCTATTGTCCAATTGTTGTCAGTGTGTTGTTTTTGGCCTGTGGTTGGATTTTTTGTTTTTAGCCCTGGGGGATACTTTGTATTGGGCCTAGGACCCATTTTCTTTCTTTTCTAATCAAAAATAGTAAATAATATGCAACAAATAATAATAGTAAATAAATAAAAACATTATTAACAATGTTTAGAGATATAGTGTTTATGTAGTCTATACCATATAAGTAATATAGTGTTGCCTATTTGAATAAGGGTTGAGTAGCTATTAGTCCTTAGCCTTATATTGAAAAATGTTTGTGCTTGAATTTATGTTTAATTTTACAATGTATTCCTTATTCAATAATTTGAAATTGAAAATATAAAATTAACATTGTGTTTCATTGAAATAAAAGTGTTTGCATGTCATAAACTAATAGTATATCCTAGATATGCTTATGCTTAAACTATACTTGGACTCACCTTAGCATTTTTTCTTTGGGTGGTTTTTATTTTCATTTGAATATTCTTAGATTACCTCCTTCATATATTTTTGTGCTTCATCAATTCACTGTTAATTCTAGTGTCTTCTATGCCTTTTATCCCTATAAGTGTCAGTCTAAATTGAACATCACTTTGATCACCTTCCTAATTTTTTCATGGTAATTGAAACATTCCATTTATGCGGGCTTAAAAATTTTGAGTTAATCCCAATATTTAATTATAAATCTTTGTTCTTTCCTTTTTATATAATTCTTAGTAATTTCAAATTGAATAAAACCTTTATTGATTTCCACGTGATCTATTTTTGTTGCATTTGCCTTGGATTTTTCATTCTTTTTATTTCCTTGGTTTTTTTTTTACCAAAATATTATCAAGTACAAAGATTCCCTAAGTTCACATGATGAAGACACATGTCTCCACTACATTCAACCAGCAATTGATCAGTCCATAAAATGACTAAGTCTATGAGCTTTTACCCCCTCAACTTCCTAAGATGGTGATAAGTGTCAGCATCATGGAAGCCAATGCCGATTGTGCAGTTAAAAATATTGAAGTTTCTCATTGATTACTCATCCAATATTCAATATTCAGGTCTAGATCTTACGTCAATCCCTAACAACCAAAGGAAATAGAACAAGATTTATCCAAAGGCCCGATATCATGACACATACATGATCTTGAGAGTTCAATAACTAAAGGAGAGCCTATACCATAGTAATGATACAAAGGTGATGTGATTGTGTCACATGGCACACTCACATTCCATCTTAGAGAATTGAGAATCTAGGATGATGTCAAATCACATTATCTTGTGAACTAGACATCACAGATCGATAAATGAGGGTTATATAGGTGTAATCGATGACATCATCAAAACACTTAGCATAAATTTGATGGGTTTCTTAAATGTTAAATTGCATTGGGCCTTTCCTTTTTACTTTGTCTTTTTCTTCATGTGCATGGAAGATTCAGCACAAACATGACACTTGGTAGCATCTCAATGTCCAAGTCCTTTGGCATTCCACGGTATAGTACCTAGATCTTTTGTCAAACCTATTTCACAAGATTATGGTGGGGTTTGATCGATTTATAATGAATAGAACAAAGTATAAAATCTTTTGATCCCTCATGCCCCAAGATCATTCCATGTGGCATGATCCTAGTAATGTGGGATTCAAAGGACATCGACATATCCCAAAAGTCTTTTGAGACCCATTTTTTCAGGATGCTACCATGAAACAACATCCCAAGGACTCAAGGCCATAGGGAAAACCCCTCATGTCCAAAGCTTTTGAATACCCATGAGAGTCTGAGGGCCTAAGATGCTACCATGCGGTAGCATCTTGAGTAATCAGGACTTTAGAGAGTACCTATAGAGAACAAGTAGTATAGAGTGCCTCATAGATTCAATGTAAATGTGACACTTGGAAACATCTTGATGCCTAAGTCCTTTAGTATTCAATATAAAGTTCTTAAGTCTTTTGACAATCACATTTCACAAGATTTTACTGCAAGTGTCAATGCAGTGGGGTTTGATTTACTTATGATGCAAGACCAAAGTATAAAATCTCTTGGGGACCTGATATCATGCCACATGGTTGATACTGGTAAGCTATGGCTAAGAGGGCATAGTCATATCCAAAAAGACTCCCAAGACCCCAATGTCCTGAAATGCTACAATGTGGAAGCATCTCATGGACTCAGGGCCGTGGGGAGAAATGATCATGTCCAAAGCATATTAAGACCTCCAATATTCCTAGGGCTTGAAATGCTACCATGTGGCAATGTCCCAGGGACTCAAGACTCTGGGGTTACCTGGGGCACAAGTTAATATAGTAAAAATGGAGGTTTGTCTATCCATAAGCAGACCAACAACATAGAGGGGCCAATAACAAAGGTAAATCAAACAAAATGGATAGCAAAGAGGCCTGAAAGATTGACAAGTGGTGCAATGGAGAACTAGAAGAGTGGATGCCTTAGCCAAATAGATAAGTGCCATATATGAAAATTCACATAGAAATATCCCAAAGAACATATTAAATCTTAGGGCAAATAATAAAATGCCATTATAAGTGAGAAACTAAATTTAGCAGTCAAATTTATTCAATACAGATTTTACAAAAATTATCATTATTGATTATCATTTTCGGTACTATGTAAGGGACTAGTTAATTTTAAATTTATTTTAATGTTTTTAAATCAAGTCCATTTAAATTTACAATAAATATAGTGGAATATGTTGTAATAACACCTCAATCATTTACTATTATTTATTTCTAAAACATTAGAAAAACTTTATATTTTTATAATAAAGTTAGAAAAATATTCTCAACATTCTATTATTAATATAGAAAACTTTAGATAAAACTTAATAATTATTTCATGATATGCATTCCCAACTTTTTTATTGGCTTAAGAAAATATAGGTAATCAAAAACTGATTACTATTTGGTTATTTTTGTTCTAAAAAATTGTCTATGCATTTATTAACCAGTATATATTAATATGACATCAATTATATACATGTCACTAACATATCATTTGAATTTTTATTTTTTTAATTATGTATTATTATAATAATATATACTTTTTATATTATATTTATTTACCACCTTTCAACTACATTAAAGTGAGAAGAATATAACTAAATAAACCCACTAGAATATTTCAAAATTACTATACTAAAATTTAAATAAAATTTTATAATTGTTAACATAATATTATTTTTAGTTATTTGATTGACTAAGGAAAAATAAATAATTGCTAAGTGATTCCTATTAATCTATTACATAATAAGAACTAATAAAAGTATTTTATCTATCATTGACCTTACTCTTATACACTTCATTTGATGTTGACCTTGCACATACATATGACATTAAAGTGAGACTCTTTGATTCATTTTTATGAGATTTAATATAATTAAATAAATGAGTACATATAAATATTTGTTCAAGAAATCACAATACTAATCATATGTTAATAATCTTGTTATCTGTTTGTAAGGGTACATATTTACATGGGTACTTATTTGTATCCAAGGCCTAGTTTGAACTAGTGAGGAATCAATATGATTGGTTCTTGAATAAATTATTTAATTGTTAACATAATCATTTAAATTATATCCCATTTTATTTTCATGTGCATATGATCTCTTATTTGTCCAAATTAGTTTTAATTAGAATTTGTATTGGTTTATCAATATTGAAATAATTATCTATCATAGGTTGTTTATTTTTATCATCTAAGGATGGTGTATTATTTAGCATAGATGATGGAAAAGGTAATCTAAATATCTAAGGGGTGAAATATAATTGGTCAATATCAAAAATATGAATGTCATCTTTATATTCACGAGGAACGATAAGAGTAAAGTGAAGCTTGGAACAATGTATGTCTATTATATCATCATAAGTATCAATAATCTAATTAGTATTAATACTTTCACTGACATCACACGTATTCAATTTTTTCATTGGAATGTATTGTTTGGGGGTTATTAATGTTGATTTTGGTATATTATGGTGTGGAATCACAATTTTTGTGGTTTAAAAAAAAAAAAAAAATAGGAAAGGAATGTCATCCACCAGACATATATAAAGGTTTGATTTATCAAAATGTTTCTAAAAAATGGTGTACAAGGATAATTTCATTATAATAAATTAAATAAAAATATGGCACAAGGTAAATTAGGTCTATATATTAAATGTAGTAACTTAAGTCTACTTAATGTTGAAACAAAGTAGAATGAAAGTACAATAAATATTAAATTATTTATTGGCAATGAAAAGAGAGGGAAATGGATGAAATAAATCTGAAAAAAAGATACTTTGGTTCTAGTTATTTTTAAAAATATAGAGAGAAGGGCTTTAGAGTGGTGAAAATTGAGATCAAAGTAATTTGTGTCAGTAAAAAATTAGTGGATAATAGATTAGGACCCAATAAAGAATCGCTTATTTATTATGATCCTTCCCTGCTAGTTTTAACCCAAACCCACAATGATGATTTGTACTTATTTTCTTCACTTGAATCTTTCTAGGATCCTTCTTCATCAAAAAATGAGAAGCATGTCTCTCTTAGATTCATAAATTGCTAAAGGCAGATATCATAATCTTGTATCTTTTGAATTAATTATTATTTTCCCTAACAATATAGACAAAGATCAAATAAATGTGTAGTCAAAATACTTGGGCATTCCTTTTGTTGGGTTACAATTACATATCGTAGTATTGTAAATTAGGTCTCAATGTAGTTCCAATGCATATGAGTGGTCCAACCCAAGTGAGAAAGATATTGAATTTATCTCCAAGTCTTTTTTTTAAATATAAATATGTAGAAATACAAATCCTTGAAATTCATTAAAAGTGTTGGAAACCATATTTTAATCTTGATAATGCATATAAGACTTGTGTAATGCCTTGATACTTGATGTTACTTCTTGACACTTGTTATTAAAATGATTTGTATTTTTTTGTATATAAAATTATAAAATTTTAATTAAGGACATATTGGTGAGCAAAATAACACAAGAAAAGAGATAAAATTGACAAGCATGGCTCCACATGTCAATATAGGAGGAAGAGATGGAAAAGGGCCCATAAAGTAAAGAGAGAGAGACATAATCGGTAGGTCTTCGATTATGCCCAGATCGCAATAAGTGAAATTTCTAATTTTTACCAACACAGAAATAACAAAGGAAAGATAAGAGAAGGCCTATAGATATAGAAAAATATAGAAGAGAAAGAAAATAGAAGGGGAAAAGAAAATGACCACGTAGAGAAGAAAAGAGAAGTGAAAGCACACAAAATTTTGAATAAGTATAAAATTTGAATTGATTATCTATATGCACAAAACCACACTAAAAATATTAAAATAATAAGCATTGTATCAAAATTACTTGGTGTCTACACTTACAGCGTTTGTATCTAATACCAGGTGCCCATCTATAAATAAAGGCTTTTTTATCGTAGTATCCAACAAATAGTCATTCTTTTGGTTTCCCTTTTCACCATGATGTACAACTAAGTTGAGGAGGTGACTAGTTGTAATAGAAATTTGCTTCGCGCATTTCAAAGCTTTAGTGAGGTTACTCGTGTTCTTAAAATAACAACATTCACCATTTGTTTCCGTCTTATCAAATCCCTAACGCTGCATTTTTGATAAACTAGGATTCACATACACACATGTTTAATGTTCATGTGGACTTCCAAACCTTATAAATATATGGCATGTGATACATTTTTTAAAAAGAGAGTACTTTCTATATATGTATTGCAAAAAAATGCTACTTCCTAAGCATCTACGAATTAAAACCTTTACTATAAAATAAGTAATTATGTGTATTTTAGGGATTTTTATTAAAGGAATGAGAATTATTAGAAGTGTCTAATTGTAGGCATTTTTTTTAGATTACAAACTATGAAACATGTGTATGCTAGGTGAAATATGTGAAAAAACATCAAAATTACTACTAAAACATGAATATTTTGGCAAATTAAACAACATTATGGTCCTTTTTTTTGAAAATTTGGAAAATATTTATTCAAAATATTGTTCAATATAGAATTGAAAATTTAAGAAATTTGTCAAGAAATAGCCACTTGACAGAAAATAACATGTAAAAAAAATCATGGTATGCTCTTACATAATTTGTGGTATGATCTGACTAGTAATGAAAGACTTGATTCAACAAACAACAAAAATGAAGAAAATTATGCTAAACAAATTGTCAAACTCAATATTTATGTATGTGTAAGGCAAAAAGAATACACCATAAAAAAAATGATGAATCTCAAGATTCATCCAAAACTAAAATAAAAGGCACAAAATTGACCCTTAAGGAGGTCTATATTATGCTCAAAATAGAGTGACAACATGAAAACATCCATTAAATCCATGGTCCTCATATGCATTGCTTGCATGGCCACCCTCACCACATATCATAGTTAGATCTCTTGCATCCATCGTTGTCATAACCAACACCTTCATTATGGTATCAAAAACTATTGTTGCCACCACAATAGCCTCCACCACCACTGTCATCGATTCTAGGTTGAGCTAACTTCACAATAATAGTTCTTTCGATCAACATTGTCATTCATGGCCTTTATGGCATCCATCAAGAACTGTTTATCACTGAAGGTCATGAAGATGAATCCCAGTTTCCCTGTCTCAATCTACACAAATATAAACATCAATATTAAAAAAACCCAAAAAAGAGTATTTTCCCTGTCATTGACATTGCTTTTTCACACCACATTTGTTGTTGACCCTATAGATTTGATGGCACCCATGAAACTGGGATGAAGGAAAAAATACACAAAGAAAAGAAAAACCCAAAATAAATTTTGAGATTGGGTACATGTTAAAGAGATAACAATGTGCGTTTCCTTTAAAAGTGTGATTTTAAGACCAAAACTATCTAATTTAAGTGACGAGGAACTAATTAAAAAGGGTCCATTTTGATCTTTACAAGCAAGAGTAAATGCACATACAAAAAATTATTTATGTCGACCACATAAGTCATTTACCACAACTTAATTAACCACGTCACTAATACCTCTCAAATACATGATCACCTAAAATAAAAAAAATCAATATAAAATTTGATCACCAACCCACCAAAAAGGGGGGAAAAAAATTGATTTATGGAGGAATTATAAGAATAAATAATTTTGTTTACTACACAATTTCATTTAGTATAACTTCATTGATCACATCAATGATACCTCTCAAGTCCATGGTTACGTAAAATGAAATTAACGAATAATTAGGGGAAAAAAAATCTACAGCGAATAATTTTCTTCGGAAAAAATCAAAGCGGGAGATGTCGCCTATGTCACGTTGTAATACACAACATAGTTGAGTTCATCTCATAAATGGAAACACCAATCGCCGTAATGAGAAAAATATTCAAAATGAACAATCAAACCATAGAAACTCTAGTTGTTATGTGTCACCTACAAAACACAAAAATTGTCAAACCATAGAAATTCTCGTTGGTTATATGTCAACTACAAAACATAAAAAATTATCGCATTCCCCATTTTTAACGGCGTATCAAAAATTCCAATAAGCTGACGGTCCAGATATCTTCGATGGTTGTTTTTTGGTCCCATCCGTTAACCACATGTCGACATGTTTTATTAATACTTTCTCTGTGTTCGCTAATATCATAATATACACATCATTCCCTTCTTTATTACAATTTTGAAAAGACTTTTTGGGTTTGACAGAAATTAAGCCCATTTGGCCAACAAAGACATGCAACCGGCTCCAAACAAGAGACAAACATATGCCCACACTTGAAGCCCTGCTTTGCTCTGCATTCGCGAGTCAAGGAAATCTGCTGCAAGAAGATCTACCAATGCCATATAAATCAGGATTCCTGAAGAGGCTGCGTCAAACAATCCCTCAACAATCAGAGCTGTTGAACTGTTTTCATTATAAGTAGACGCGATTGCAATTCCCACTGCAATTCCAATCGGAGTTGTTACTGAAAAGAAGAATGCCATTATTGCTGTCGATCTACTCTTGAAACTGGCCTGTTCATTATCATCATCACAGTAAATAAAAATGTGTTAATCATCAAAACGAATTATAGGGCTGGCTAAGCTGAAAAGCAAATTGAAATCACCTGAACTATACATCCTCCAAGCCCCATCCCTTCAAAAAACTGATGAAATGTCAAGGCTGCAACCAGAGGTCTTATAGTGCATGGACTTTGAGATGCCCCTAATGATATTCCAATGATGACAGAGTGGGCAACTATTCCCAGCTCTAACACCTGCTCCACAAGTCGGTGAGTTATTGGATTAGATAAAATTATAGGAGTATGATGATTAAGACAAACTCATCAGAAACACTGGATGAAATGGATAGGTATAAGATGTGAACCAATACCCATAAAAGTTTTCTGATTGAAGATAAATTAGAAATGAAAATAGTTGAAGATAAATTTTGGGTTTTTCTTAGTGTACCTGAGAAATTACACGGTGGCGTAGCAAAGATGAAGCAGAGTCTTCAGCAGTGGCATTGTGTCCATGGGCGCCGCCATGCGAATGAAGATGGCTCTGATGTTCTAATTCCGGCTCACTATTGCCAACTTGTGTCATGGAAGTTTCTGTTCCTCCAACCTTTGCTGGTTGTTTCCTAAGGTGAGCACGTTGATAATATCCAGTAGCCGTAGCGTCTACCATAAGACTGCCAACTGCCGCCAACATGGCTACAAATCCAGCAAAAGGGAATTTTTGCCAAGCTCCCTTCAAGCATTCATTTGCAAGAGATTCAAAGGCATCAGGGAGAATATGCACAAAACCAGTAGCGAGAATAACTCCTGCAGCAAAAGCCTTGATGGCAAAAAATATATCCTTATCTGGCCTTAAAGCATTGATGGTTCTCCCAACTATAGGCAAGCAGACACCTAATGTGCTGGCTATCAAAATAGAGGCAATTGCTCCGAGCTTGAGATGGAGAGCTTCATTTTTGTCTCTGCAACTTTCATCCTTAGAGCAATCGGCTTCATCCTCTGCAGCCACCAAGCTAAGTGTTAAAAACAATGCTAGTAGTATTAGGGCACGCATCCTTAAAGTTGCCATGATGAGTCGTGAAAATAAATTGCACAGCTGCACTGAACGTATAGAATTATGAGGTCGGGAGAAAGTCAATGCTCCAAAGAAAATTTGCAACTAGGAGTGTCCTCATAATGTCCTCATGTGCCGTATGGACGGCATAATAGTTTAAGCGGTAGTTTAGGTTGACATGGCTACTGTATGACGCAAATGAGGTGGGTAGAATCAAAAGTCTCTAGCTTTGCCCCACTTATCCTGCTAAGTATATGTCTCACCAATTAATTCATTAAAGTGAATTATATTGTAATACACCCTTATTTATAAATGGAAAAACAAAAAATTTACGAGACTTTTCAAACTCCTAAAATTAGTTAGTGGTACTTAACATCTTAACAATATTTAAGAATTTAAGATAGGGGTTTTATGAAATGGGTTGTTGTTTTTACTTGTAATGAGTGGGTCACTCCCATGATAATCAAAGTCGTCCACGGTATGATTTCAACTTCATCTTTTTTTACGTGTTAAGTTTTGTAATCAACAAGAATTGATTCCTTTTTGCGTGTTGAGTTTTGCAAGCAATAAAAATTGATCCCTGGTGAGCTCTTTGTCTACCAAGCAACTTCACCAGTTGAACTAACAATCATTCACATAAAACCACTTTTGTTATATATACTCTTAAATTTAATCTGAAAATTTAGGAGTCCCCTCCCATAAAACCACTTTCTAATAATGTCTACTATATATTTTAAACAATTTTGTTAAATATATATGTTTTTTTTTTAAATTAAGTTTGGATGAAATTATGTAAACATAAATAATGTGTACATCCTATTAAATATTGAACTATTTTTAAAAAATTTAATATGAGAAAAATAAAATTTACACAATAAAAAATTAAAAATTAAAAAAATATAGAATTTAATGTTTAATTAGTCAAATTTAATAAGATATATTTATTTTATTAGTTTAGATATGTATGTTGGCTTTGCCTATTATATAGGCACCATAAACTTGATATCTCTCTATGTTTAAGAGATATGTATTTAATATATCTCAACTAATGGCTCTTCCCTGTATGTAAGGTAAACATAAATATTTATTGTTTATGAAAGATATTTTTTTAATAAAATGAAATGTATTTATATTAAAATATATTATTGAAATTATATATATATATATATATATATATATATATATATATATATATATATATATATATATATATATATATAACTGTTTATTTTCAAATGTTTCAAGTGATGCATCGATTGTAGTCATCAACGTCCACCAATATTTAATGATTGGAAGGTCATTTCTTAGATTTTATAGAAGTTGGTGAAATCATCGTTATTCTTTATTTTGACCTTGTTATCTAAAAATATTATTTAGTTTAACAATAGTGTTTAAGTTTTTCCATATTTATTTTTCTTATTTTGTGTTTGTATATGGAAGTTTATTCATTATTAGAGGTAACTATCAAAAAATGTCAACAAAAGTCATAGACCTTCCACCAAAAAACATATTTTCTTTTTTTTTGAAATATTTGTTACAATCAAGAATTTATATTTTGAAGCATTTTTTCACCTATAAATCTTTTATCAATCAAAATATAATTTAAGAAAATTGCATAAATTATTGATGTAGGCCTAATATAATATGTTACTCATTTTTTATGATGTTTTGTAAGATAATATCTTCATGTTCATCCTCTATTTCTTGTTGAATCTCAATATTTATTTCTATAATCTATTATACATACCAAGAATTATATTGAAATTCAACCCAATTAAATTTTATTATTTTATCGTTAAAACCAATACCAGTTTTTATATCATGAAATAATTTTTACAATAATAATTTTGATACAAAAAAGAAACACCCTCATAATAGCTCATATTTTTCTCTTCCTCCAATTTTTATCTCTTTAAAGATTAGGATTGAACCAACCAAGATTCGGCCTCAATGAATGATACATATTTCATTATGTGAATTTTGTTTTTATTTTTCCTAGAAAGTAGTGCATGAAGGACTCACCAATACATGTCAGCGACACTTAAACTAAAGAAGATGGTTGGTGTTCTAGTTTTATACAATAGTTTGATTAATTATGCATGACACTTCACCCAATGGAAACGTGTGCTCTATAATGTAGGACCATATCCCATCAAATAATCTCCAAAATGGAATTTCAGCATATTCTCGTCTGTTACATTCGTGTAATTCATTTATTGTAATGGGGACTTCTTTGAAACATTTTCTTTAAACATACCGTTAAAATATTTTGAGTCTGATTTTGTATTATCCTACTCATCGTGAGATACCCAAACGTATAATGTGTACCAAATAGATTATGTTGATAACATATTAGATGTCATAATCTCTCTACATATTATAGTTTAAGAGTCCACTATTTTGTTGGATACTTATTTGGATTTGTTAATTTAACAATTTATATCTATATTACTATTGCATATCAAATCCATAAATCCTTTAGATAAAGCTAAATTATAGTCAACTAACTTATATAATATTTTAAATAGTTATGATTAAATATATTATAAATTAAATAATTATATTAGTATTTTAATTATATTTATAATATATTTTTTATTATTAATTTATTATAAAATATATCAACGCTTAATATTAATATTTAATGTATATTTTATTTATCCTTGTCAAAGGAGATTATTATAGGTTTCGCTAGATTATGGATAGGTAAATTGATTAATTTTTTCCTTTTCTTTTCCAATAAAATTTATATGTTGTTATTCATTATGAAATTTTGATAGACGTGCAAGACCAACTAGTAAAGTCATTTTAAAGTTGATGAATGTGGAGGGTTTGACTATCTTTTGTTGGGTATGGATTGAGGTCACCAAAATCGCAAAGTATAATTTAGTGGACACATGCATAAAGTATATGATTTTATCTTTTATATAGTCTTTTGGATGTATGTGACCTTGTAAATATGAATTAGAGTAGAGAATAGGTAGAGTCTTTCCTTTTGGCATATCAAAAGACTGGAATATAAAGAGACAACACTATGGAATGTTCTATATATACTAATCTATTTCATGAAATTACCCTACTAATCTATAGAGATAAATATATTGCACATATTGTAGAGTTAAAGGTCAGCACCAAATAGAATATGTTTTAGTTCTTGAGAAACAAAGGAAGGAGGGGTTAGTGCACAACACAAACATGATTAATGTGCAACCAAAGGAGAATGCATTTGTGAAAGTAGTCTCCTGGAAATAAAGAACAAAACAAGGGTTGCCACCATTAGAAATGCCATAGGATCAGGGGATTACTAAAGTACAATGGGACAAATATCCCAATCCTGCTACTTAAAAGAATTTGATGTCCCATGCTATGCAGGGCTTGCAAGAGATCCAACAACAACTAGTTTTTGAATACAATAATACAACCTTTGATGCTCAAACATATGGAAAAAATATAAGGATCATGAGACAGGAGCATGTTGTGACTAACCTGACAAACTTGATGAAGTTACTTAGCACACTACATAATGAAGATATTTCATAGATCATCACTAATATACTATATAATTTTCTAGAGAATGCACAATGAGGTCAACATCATATTGACAAAGTAGTATGGTATGTTAATACTAATAAGCCTTGGGATGTTAATTCTTGTATAAACATTGAGTTGGCTAGATATGAGATTTTGAATGTAATGTTTGATTTTATTAGCATGGTCAATATGATTCTACAATCAATTTGGGAAGCCATTGGTTAAGTGACCTTTAACTATAGTCCAATTACTCTCAGTCTAGAAGATTATGGTAGGGTGGAGCCCATTGCAATGCTAGAGGATATTGAGATTAAAGTAGCCAAGCTCAATTTGCATGGATATTATGAGGTCATTGATTTGAAGATAATAGAGACTTATTATCATGCCTTAATCAGTAAGAAATAGGCTTATGATGGCCAAATGACTATTAAAACTATGTGTAATCAAGTAGAGGCACATCAAGGGGATATGATAGTAATCACACCCCTTAATAAGTCTAAGTAAAATCCATATATTATCCTAAAAGAGCTAGAGTCCCCTTATGCCTATGGGGATAATAGTTGGTTTAAGGTCAATACATATGAAAGGAAAATTTCTTTGTGACATGTAGAGTATCAAGTTGGGCAACCACACAGTGCATAATAAGAATAGCGACCAATTTAAAAACCTTCTATAATAAATTCTCCAACTGGACATGTTTAGATACAAGAATGTGTTTCTCTGTCAGTGTGCTCTTCAAAGAAAATTTAAGTAGGTTTCTTGTATAATATAGGTGCAATAATGATGGATTACATAAAACCTACTCCCGAGGGTTTTTTACCTCTGGAAATAACATCATCCATAGTTGGTGACTCAAATACTTATATGTTGAAATGGGCTCAAAGAGATCATGAGATACAGCCTCTATGCATGGTGTTCGTTGTTGAATGCTAGATACCTCAATATTTTAAAATAGAAGACCTTAATCCTTTGATATTCAGGATTGACACCATGTGCTAGAGGTGTATCAATGAGTCATCGCACTTAGATATGTGTTGAAAGGGATTGCTGCAACTTGGTGAGTAGTGCACATAAATATAAAAATTCATTGGGGGGAAGCATGTGAATTTTTACGTGTAAGATTTCATCTACTAGCTATTATGAAGTCAAAATGACCTTTATTTCAAGAAGGTCAATTCCCTAAGTTACACATTCATCAGTGTGTGGATATATGGATTGTGCATGGAGTAGAGCCAAGGTATTGGGTGCACATTTTTAGTCATATGTTAGCACCTCTACCAACAACCTAGTATATGCACCAAGAGCGTAGGAGAGAGACCAAGTATTGGGTGTAAGTGCAACAAAATTTTATTCATACTTTTTTATTCGAATATAATAATCCTTTAGTATATAATGACTTATATAAACTCAAAGTATTTCTATGTCATGGGTGAGCTGAAGACTTAGCCACTATAGTTGAATCATCATCTTAGCAGGAAGTAGTGTAGGATTTGAATTCGACACTTCACAATTATAAGGCTAGTCAACAAGAATAAGTTCTTGTTAAGCCATGTAGAATAATAAAAAATGAGTTGATAAAGTTTGGTGATAATGATGGAGATATGAATCTAGAAGGTTTCTTTGAACTAGAATGTGAAGTTGAACCAAAACAACTTCAAAGTGAAAAGTAAGTTGAAGAAGAAAGACTACGTATCATAAACATTTTGTAGTGAGAAGGTAAGTACATCATAAAAAAATATCTACCTGATGGATCTAGTAAAGTATATCAGGAACCCTTGAATAGGATTGAGGTAAACATTGGAATAGAGGAGTTGCCTAAATTTACAAATGTGGGAGACTACTAGGGACAAGAACAAATCTCAGAAGCTTTGTAATTACTCTAAGACTATCAAGATGTTTTTCTAGAGCAAGTTTTATGAAGTAAAAGGTGTGGATCTATCCTTGGCAGATATGCATATAGAATTGAAGGAGTGCATTCAGCCCATCAAAAAGTTCCCATACAAAGTTAATCCCAATATCAAGATAAAAGTAAAAGTTGAACTAGATTATATTTAAGAAGCTAGAATTAGTTATCCAGTTGTAAAAGCATAATGGGTAAGCCTTATAGTTGTGTAGCCAAAGAAGTTAATAGAAATTTGAGTTTATGGATACTGTCATTCACTCAATGACACCTACATCAATGTCTAATTCACCATACCATTCATAGATGAAGTTCTTGAGTCTATCACAGGGCATGAAGTGTACTCATTCACATATGACTTTAGTGGGTAACATAAGATTCTGATCACAAAGGAGGATCAGGCTAAGACTACCTTTGCAATTGAATGGGGATCATTCTCATATAAGGTAATGGCCTTTGGCCTAAGGAATTCAATGGTAATGTTTTATAGGGATGTAGTAAATGCATTCAAAGACTTCATTCATGAATTTGTATAAGTTTATTTAGATGATTGGGATATTTTTATTTGTTTAAATAACATCTATCAAAGCTGAGATTAATGTTATCACAATGTCATGCTTTTTGCATTGTTTTGAACTTAAATAAGTATATGTTCTTTATGCCATTTGGTGTTCTGTTGAGCCATGCAGTATGCAGTGATGGTATTTTGTTCGATCCAACTAAGATTGATATGATAGTAGGGATGCTACCTCTAACCAAATCTACATAATTGTGCACATTTATCGAGCATACAGGTTACTAAATAAAGTTTATGAAAGGGTATATAGACATATCGGTGCCAATGGAGAAACTATTGTGAAAATATACATGGTTTAGGTGGATAGTATAATGTTAAGAAACATCATTGAGCTAAAACAAAGGCTAGTAATAACACCAATTATAGTTTTTACTAACTAGAAAAAGCCATTCCATGTGTATGTGGGTACTTTTGGTAATATAATAGGAGTTGTTTTAGCGTATCCAAGTGACGATGGGTTGGGTTATCCCATACATTTTTTCAGTAAGAAGCTATCAACTATAAAAAATAACTATATAACTACTAAGAAAGAGGCACTATCTATGGTGTTTGCACTGTAAAATATTTGACATTACTTATTGGCTACACCATTTGAGTTCTTTATAGATCATCAACCTTATGCTATCTGGTTAACAAGTTGATTTTGGGAAGATGGATATCTCGGTGGATTATGTTGTTTTAAAAATTTTAATTATGCATTAATGTCAAGCCAGGATGATAAAATGTGGGGCTAGATTATTCAAGTAGGTTACCCAATATGAAGGATTCATAATAAATAGAGGATGAATCCTTGGATACACACTTATTTAGGGTTGTTACAATCTCAGATAATATGGAAGAAATTATGAACTTCTTAAAACAAAGAAATTTCCTTGCATACTATATGGAATGGGATAAAAATTAAATGGTCACTCAAGTTATACCTTATAGTCTCATCAATGGGTTTTGGTATAAGTTGGGCACAGATGACGTGCTACGTAGAGTAGCACTACATCACAAATTACTACAACTTCTTTAGGAATCTTATCAAGTAATTGTAAGGGGTCACTTCACAGGTGCAACCAATACAAGGAAAATCTTACGAAGTGTTATTTGGTGGCTTACCTTATTTCAAGATGTGCATAGACTAGCTAAACACTATAATGTCTGCCAATGAATGGACAAGCCAAATCAATGTGATGAAATGCCTTTGGTTCCTATGCTTGTATAACAACCATTAGAACAATGGAGAATTAAATTTATTGGGTCTATATCTCCTTCTATCAAATGGAGTCATGCATGATATATCATTAATAAAATTGATTACTTCACCAAATGGATGGAAGTAGCTATGACTCTAAGATGTGGTGCGAAGGACATTGCCAAGTTCTTATATGAAAATATCGTCACAAGGTTTGGATGACCAATCAAACTAATTAGAGATACAGGAACACATTTCCTCAATAATACTATCAAAACTCTCACTAAAGAGTTTATGATATCACACCATAAAAACAAAACTTATCATCCCTAATTAAATGGGTAGGTTGAAGCATCAAACAAGGTATTCAAGAAAATGCTAACAAATATTTATAATGTGCAAAGGGGTGACTAGAAGGATTACATTCTTGTGGTTATTTGGGCATACATAAAAAATTAAAAGTGTGAAACAAGTTTCACTCCCTTTCATCTTGTTTATGGTCTTAAATTAGTAATGCCTATGAAATATATAGTTTCAAGCTTGCACATTACAATAATTATGAGGCTTGGTGAGAATGAATCTCTAAATCAAAGGTTATTGGACTTGGTTAAAATGGAGGAAAATTGGCAAAAGGCACAATGGACATAGGATATACACAAGGAAAGTTAGAAGGCATGGCATGATCACAACTTACAGTATAAATAATTCTATTCATGGAAAGTGATAGTATTATATGATAGAAGGTTTACGCCATTCCTAGGAAAATTATGAATTAGATGAAAAGGACCTTATATTATACATGAAGTTTCATAACATGATACTATATTTTTAAAATATCTACATGGAACCATATTGCTAGGATGAATAAATAGTTGTAGGTTTAAGCCTTACCACCTTTAATCTCTATGTCTTTGTTGAGAAAATGAGTAGGTGTTGAGTAACACCATGTAGTTAGGTTTTTGTGTAATTTTATGTTTTTTTTTGTTTATTTATTTTGTTTAGGGTTGTGTATTGTACACTGTAATCTTTTCATTATAACACATCATAACTAGAAAGGAATAGTTACATTCACAAGGTGTGATTAAATTCTAAAGATGGCCTAGAGAAGGACATATGGCACCAACTATCAAAGGTCCTTAAATAGTTTTGGGAAGGCAATAGTGACACTATATGTACAATAAAAGGAATAGTAATGGTCATTCAAGATATTTAATGATAAGGAACTTAAATGGATTGCATTCTTTCCACAGAAGATTGAGTAGCCAGATGACATCATAAAATAAATAAGATAAATGAATAGATATGACATCACATTAAACAACTACCAAGAGATCAATAAAGGATTATAGATGAAAAAGGGTTACTATTCAATAAAATTTTACCAAGTAAGATTAAATATGGGAAGGAAAACTCATGTGCAACTAGTCAACACATTTAAAGTAGTTGGTAATACACAATGAGTGATAAAAGATATATAAGGAGAGGTATGGATAAACCATACACATTACATACTTACGTTAACAAGACAATTTTTTTATGTACTTTCTAAACATATTTAAGCACACCAATTGCATAACAGAACTTAAGAAATCAAAACAACTCTTCATCTCAGGCAGTAACTACAATGATGGAACAAGGTCCACTAGTGATCCAACTTTTAAATGTGTATAAGGAGGATATGGGAACTGGCTTTGGTTTGTGACAAACTAAATACAATGACACTAACCCTTTCAAATTCATGGATCAAGTAGAAACAACTTTGTTTTCTCCTAGGCCTCAAGGTCTTACACAAGCTAGATCCCTAATGCTCCAACATCCACTACAAGATTCAAACATTGAAATATTGATCAAGCTTCATATATTTGATCAACTTAATGAATTGATGCTTACCCTGATGAGTAGATATAACAAAGGGGATATTCATTTGTCCCAAGATGTTATAATTTAGATTGATGCCATAACTATGGCATGAGCTATAGGTCTCTTAAATTAGGGAAAAACACTTCTCGCATACAAGACCACTATTTCTCCCATTCATTTAGACATCAGGGATAAATATATAACTAGGGCAGGTAGAGGATTACCAATTGAGTCCATAAAAAACACTTCAATTTGCATCTTGGTCAAATTCATCAAAAAGGGATTTTGGCAAACAAAAAAATAGGTCAATAAGGAAATAAAATGGGTCATATATATCACGTATCCCATGATACACCTATGTGAACATTTCAATTGGCCTAAGTTTTTGGCGTCAAAGTTAACTATAAATATTTATAAGGTACTTGTATGAACTTTATAGACTTTCTAGTACTAGTTTTTGGCCTTGGTTTATGTTTTACATAGTGTAAATCCACAAAATTACATGTTTATGTCATTGTATATTTTGGCCTACCTCTACATTTGTAAACATTGCATGGACCAAAATAGGGAAATATTATGAATAATTAGGTAGGTTCAATGTATGGTGGATTGAGGCCCTAGCCTTAATTAATTTTCACCCCCAAATCCCTCAAGATGTCATGCAATATCTAGGGTAGTATGCATTAATAACCAAATTACACAATGTGGTAAAAATCAAAGTGCATCAATGAACAACTCTAACTATGAACGCAATGCCATTTTAATCATAATACTGGATGCACAATCAGAAGTGTGGAGGTAAAAATCTTTAGCTATAAGGTCTATGTAACCATTACAATATGTTCTTGTAGAATGATAGTAACTAGTGTCATATTAGGCATAAGAATAATAACAAGCATAACTGTAAGCCCCAATACAAACATCAACAACCTCATGACAACAAGATAAAGAAAAAATAAAATAACCTACATGATGAGCCTAACCATAGCCACTAAATAATAATATGTGTCAAATAAAGTCATGGTTAGACAATCCAAATATCCTTTGAATAGAAGGTGAGTGTGACCTACCAGAGATGGGAGTGGATGAGAAATTAGTATGGAAGAATATGTCAGAAGACATAATCAATGATATATATGACAAGGAAGAAGAAAGGAATTCTTTTTCTATAAAATAGTGCACACATACTTGGTGAGTGACTAGGTAAGTCAAGATCTCTAGGTTGATATCACTTAAACCACACATTCTATTATTATCAATATTGTAGGTCAAGAAACAACAAAACACAAGTTAAAATCTAAAATATTTCAAATAGACCTAACTAAAGTATTATCTACTATGTTAATGATCATTATATAAGAAAAATAAATCGCAACAAATCCATTGATGCACAGACCACGTACACACCCATCTGCCTGACCATATCAAACTATAAGAGAAAGAATGGTGTATTTTTGGGAATGAACAATTACTAGTAATGCAAAACCATCATAAGCTAAAAAATAATAACCTCCAACTGAGGTTGTGAAAAATAAGAAACATATCCTAACTCCTCCAATCACGTCTATAAAAAACATTTATGTGTAGAGGTACATTTATGGAATTTGAGTCTTATAAAGAGACTAAAACACTAAACAAACTTGATGTCTCTGAAGTCAGAGAGGACCCTCAAAAAACAACTATGATAGAGCTATCACCTAAATAATAAACTACACATCAAGCATAATATTTGGAGTATGCATAAAGGAAACAAGAGAGGAAGTAGAAAAAAGAAGAGGAAAACTGCCAAAAGCAAGCTGAAGAAGAGGATATAAAGAAGCAGGGCAAAGAAGCAGAGGCTACAAAGAATCAAGCTAATGAAGAAGAGGCTATAATAAATTAGCTAAAAAAGTAGAGGCAAAAAATAAGAAACACAAGCAAGCACAAAGAAAACAATAATAAATCCAAGCTACATAATAGATTAAGGATGAAAAAGAGGCAAAATCTAGGCCTCAAGTAGAACAAAAGGCCAAAGTTGAACAGGCTAAACAAGTAATTGTTGAGAAAATATCCATAGATAAAGCCTAGGATGAGGAGGACCAATGAGAGAAATAAGATCAAGTAAAACACATAGATGAAGCCCAAGAAGCTAATTATAAATCCAAATCCAAAGCTGAAGTTAAATCTAAAGATGAGATGTAATCCAAAACTTGAGCTGAGGTAGAGGATAAATGTAATGTTGAAGCTGAAGATAAAACCACAAAGGAAAAGGAGGCTTGAGACAAGGAAATTATAGAGCATGAAACATAGTGTAAGTATGAAGAACAATTAGAGCTCAGGAGGAGGATTCATAGCTAAAACCTTAGATTACTACTCTATGGCTATGGGATGTCCCCAAAACATCTACCTAGTGCACCACTTTCACACTGCTGTTGGATCAATTCACACCAACTCTTGCAACCCTTTTAACTATGTCTATGGCACTTACAACCACTGTGATAGATATATCTTTGGATATTTCTCAGTTGCCTTTATTCAATAAAATTAAATGCATCATTGTATTTCAAGAGTCAATTACATTAAAGGCCTTAGACTTGTAGCATAAAATTTTGTGGCTATATGAATAAAAAGTGTAATTGATC
Source organism: Torreya grandis (assembly GCA_037957365.1). Classification (NCBI taxonomy): domain Eukaryota; kingdom Viridiplantae; phylum Streptophyta; class Pinopsida; order Cupressales; family Taxaceae; genus Torreya; species Torreya grandis. The sequence continues at coordinate 680,628 of JARHVA010007332.1, read as the reverse complement.
AACCAACTTGGAATAACATGATAGATAATTTATAACAATTGTCCTATGTTAGTTATGCAAGTTTTTGGTCATCACATTATGTCTAAGGATAATAAATCATGACCTTATTGATGTAACTCACTAAGGATTGGTTGGCCATTCAAAACCTACAAACACTACACACACAAGGGTAGGCTTTGAGGGTAGAGATAGATGCAATCTGTGAGCTTTTCAAAGAATATGAACAAGTCTTGGATGCCATTATGCACCAAGCCAAACAAATAGCTCAAGGAATGTTGAACTAGAGGTAGCATAACAAAAAAGATTTAGATATTGCACAATCAAAGTTTGTTACAATAGATAAAACCAAAGGTGTGATAAATGATCAAATGGCTATTGTAGAAGTAATGAGCAGTACAGTCAAGATAATGTTGGATTCTAGGGACACTACCATGAAAAATCTTTAGACTTGGCATAATGAGATAATGTGCAACATATTTGTGTCCATTCAAGCTCAAAGGGATATAGATTGATTGGATGAGCTAGTGTTGGATATTTAATTGAATATGTCTAATGCAAAATAATTAATATCCATTATGGAAGATGCTGATATGAAGAATTTGATGCTGATCTAGTTTCTACTATACATTTTACTTTTATTAGTGCATGAGGCCATGGTAGATTGGAAGATGTTAAAGAAGGATCTTTCATATGTCAATGTTTCAATTGCTCAACTGGTGGATGAACCTAAATTTATTCCACCCCAACAACTCCAATAAGTAGTATAGTAGAATAAGATAATTTTGTAGACATAAAGAATAACACAAAAGCAACATACCCCACTAGTAACCCTACGCACTTAGCAAATCTAGACTCACAAAAAAAAAACCAGCAACAGAGCAACCTCTTTTGTAGACGATTAAAAACACACCACCAACCTCCTAGTAGGTATCGTGCACCATAATTTTGTATTTTTCATAAGTTTTTCAAAGTTTGTAGATAGTTTTAAGCATTATAAACATGACCAAAATGGTTAAAAACCCATAAAGGGAAGCCACTTGGTTATGCTATTCTTTTCAAAACATGAAAGGGTGATATACTAGTATGTTAATTAGTTAAAAACCCAAAAGGATAGCTAAGTAGTGCACAATAGGTGAAAATTGGTAAATGACACTTGGAGTGATAACTGCAACTATTATTTATGAATCATCCTCTTAGCTTCATAGAAGACTTAAAGATGTGACTTTGTCTACGGACAAGACAATAATTTAAGTCCAGGACTGTGTTGGGTATGGATCAAGGTCACCAAAATCACAAAGTACAATTGGTTGGACACGTACATAAAGTGTATGATTTTGTTTTTTTGTATATTATTTTAGATGTATGCAACCTTCTAAGCATACGAAGTAGAGTAGATAATGCATAGAATCTTTTCTCATAACATATAGGAAGATTGGAATAAAAAGAGACAACGCTCTAGAAGGTTCTATATATAATGCTTAGATGTAATGAAATATAGTTTCAATGTGTGTTAGAGATTAATGAAATAGTTTTGTTATGGTTTTCATAATAATATTTTATCTATGTTCAATGTGTATTGAGTACTTTTCTTTCCTTTAAATCTATAATTCATTAGGGTTATACCACCTATTTCTATGAGTTATTTATGTGTTCCCATGAAATAGTGCACTTCCATTTTTAATCAATATTCTATAAGTCTAAATTATTAGACTTTGTTTGTCTTTTCTCTCTATTACACAAGCTATCCCTATAATTATCATGTTCTAGAGTTTTCTAGGAAGCTCTGCTAACATCTTTCATGTGAAAATTCATTTTTAGGTAAAAGGCCTTTTTATCTCTATTTTTATATCATGGGTTTGACAATGTTTCATATGAAAATCCTTTACATGGAGAGGCTCTTAAAATATTCCTCTTCAGTTTCCTCTCTTCTTTTAAGGTGCCTAGTGATTTTTTGTCTTGTGGGTGTACATTTGTAATATTTATCTACCCTGTGCCAAAATTTTAGAAGTATCAGAAGACAAAGTATATTTTAGATTACACAAATGGTACATCCCTATTTCCTTTTTTATGAGAGGGATCAAATTATTTCCAAAATCCCAAATAAAATCATTTTTACAAATATTATCATTATAATCTATTATAAGTGAGATGGAAAACAACAACACCCATTGTCTTGGTAATGGATTTACTTAGAATTATCCTACTTATAAAAATGTAAAAGGAATTAGATGAAAATTTTTATCTCTTCCATGGTCGAGTATCACCATAACTAGTACATTTTTCTTATTAATATTGTTCGTATTACCACTTGAAACATTCTTCCTTTAGGTCTTATTTTTATTTGGCAAAATGCAATTCTTTTTATCCTTTCATCTAAGTCAGAATGCTCTCACAGACTTCAAATGTGAAAGACTTTGTAAGTATTTCATTGATCAATTAAGTGATGCCATATTTTGATTTATTTCTTCAATTTTTTTATTAATGTTACCCAATGATATTAATTAGTTCCTCTATTCATGTTGAAGGTTCTTATGCTACTTGTCCCATAATATTTTAGCCTAAATGGCGATGGGTCCATGTTTGGTGGCATTGGTTCTACCATAGTATAAGGCAATTTTTTAAATCTGTTGAGTCCGTATTTTCTATCATCATCATCTATTGTGCACAAAGTATAATTAGTGTTAAGTATATTGCTAACTAAATTCCATGAATTATTGTAGGGCTGGCATTTAGAATTAAAATTCATATAGGACAAAAAGCTATTATGAGGCTATCCAATATAAAATGTGACCATGATTTCCATGTAATGCACCCATTTTGAGTCATACTACCCATACAACTTAAAATAAATGATTTGAAATACTATGTTGTGGTCTTTAAAAAATGTGGAGGCAAACATAGGTAAAACCTGAATTTGTCTCTTATCATTAGTACAAAAGGACTCTGTACCAGTGATAAGATCTAAAATAAGGACTCTGTGCGATTAAATGAACCACTTCAAGATTTTAATATACCATCCCAGAAGATTATTTATTTGATGCATGAAGTAGGTGAATTACAACACAAAGTACATCTCCTTAGCTTAGAAAATAAGGCTTATAAGTCTTGGATAGATGTCAATGACTTACATGGTAACCCTCTTTCGAAGACATTTAAAAAAGATTCATTACCTGAGAATTTTTAGATACCATCATTGCCTCACTTTGATGGAACCAGAGATCCATTCATACACCTTCAATCCTTTTGGAATGATTCGTCATCTCATGTGAGTCCTTTGATTCTACTAAAATTGTTCTAGCAGACATTAGTGAGGGAAGCACAAAATTGGTTCTTTCATCTACTCCCTATTGGATCCTTGCACACATATGATGACTTAGAGGAGGCATTTCTTAGACATTACATAGCAAACATGGCCCTTTGTGTTACATATGAGAAACTTTCCACATTACATCAAGATACTTTAGAGCCAGCTAGTGAATATATCTTACAATTTAAGATGCACATGTTAAGATTGATCTATAAACTAGTATATTTAGAGATTCATCATATATTTATTAAAGGGATTCATCAACCTCTCCTTGAGAATATATTAGATCAGATAGATTCCTCTTTTAGGAAATTATGTTATACATTTCTAGCCTTAAAAAATAAATTGGGATTGATTGAGGTAGATTCGGTTGATCAAATTATTCTAGATTTCAAAATAGTACCTACATCTACAGCTCCTAGCACACAACATCCACCATGTCCTAAACAAGATAGGAGACCATAACTAGGAAAGAAACTAGTTAAGAATAGAGATCTAGTCTCTAGAGCACAACCTATATTATACACTATAGAGAACATCAGCAAGGCACTACTATAGTTTGATTTAGAGTGGGATAGCCCATGTGTTATATTATCAACACTACTCAATTGTAGGTTAATCACATTACCTTTTACTCATCGATGAGATTCACATCTCTTACATAGATAGACACATTGGCCCTTTTGTAACTATCATCATATCTGTGGACACATAGATAATGATTATTATGGACTCAGAGATTATATTAATAGATGTGTTCATAATGGCATCATAATATTCACATAGGGGGAATTGAGATCTCCTTCATCATATAACCATAGACCTCATTCATCTACGATTGAGTCATCTTATGACATTATTTTATAGGAATCATTGGTCACTCATCATGAGAGCAATGCAGGTTCTATGACAAAGCCTCATAAGAGATCTCATATTCCACCTATTCAAAAGGTTTGGAAACCAGTATAGTGAGAGTAGCCTACATATAGTAGTGTAGTTCAAGGAGTAAATAGTACAATTCCATATACATATCTAGCATAGTTATAGGCACTATAGTAGAGTACTTCTCTAGAGAGATATTCACTATGACCAAATTTTAGGGTTGTGTCTCATGTAGCAACCCGTTATGGTTAAGATTAAATGAACCCATATCATAGAGTATTTCCCTAAATAGATATTCACTATGGATGGATTTTTTAGGGACCTATTTCATGTAGAAACCTATTATGGTTAAGATTAGTTGATCCCCCATCATAGGTTATATTTTCATCTCAATCTATTGCTTAGTCATATGAATCATATTAGAGGCCACATGGTGCTATCTCACACAACAATCCACTATGATTGTGAATAGATAAACTTTCTTCATAGCACACAGCTTTAGTTGCACATCTAGTAAGGCTACATTTGGTAGAGTCTCCATGCACAACTATAGTTAGTACGTAGCAAATAGTATCAGATATAGTGTATGTTCCTACATATCATGATTAGTATGGGCACTTGTTTAGTTGGCCATCAAGGTTTAGATAGATATACAACACACGTTCATACTAGCATCAATTTATAGCTTTAGTTTATGGGGAAATGATAGAGCCAAAGGACCAACCTTTGTATTCTTGAGCCACTTACATAGAGGGATTGGACACATAGTCCAAACATTGATTAGCATATGCATGATCATGTAACTTCACTTAGTGGGTGATGATGGAGCCAAAGGGCCAAGCTTTGCATTCTTGAGACACTCTTGGTTAATTGAGCATAGAATGATCTCTTACATTCCCTCATAATAATAGCTAACATTCCTCATTCCAAATAAACATCCCTAGTTAAACCAATTTATCCAACTCTGGACCTTACCAATATCTTTTTTTTAATCCAATCCTAAACTAATTCACTTTATCAAATCAATTTACAAATCACAAAACAAATAAAGTTATTTTCTTATATATGATTAAAAATTAAACCTAAACATTACACTTGAACATATCATGAACAATCAAATCACATCCCAAACAACATTTTACGCAAACATATTCAACCTCAAAATCAAGACCAAATCAACTATTTCTAATCAACCATTTGCAACAAATATAACAATATATTTCAAATCCCATAACATAGTATGCATGAGTTGAAATTAAAATAATATCCATATATATATATATATATATAAATATAAATATAAATATAAATATATATATATATATATATATATATATATATAAATTTTTTAAAAACATATACATCATATCAAGGTATAATCAATCCTAAATGGGCATCATACCCTCACTTCCAGTCTCACTCTCCCCACTAGACTAGTCCCATAATCTACTCTCACACTCGATGGCCCTACACCTCCTCAAGATATTGAATGCCTCTTATTATGACTCTCTCAATCTAGTAACTGACCATGATCCTCATGCAAGTTTGCATATCACTATTGATGTTTTGTGTACTCATCCATAATCCTCATACTTACTGATCCATAATTAGGTGGAGGCATCTTATGCCTATATAACTCATCCCTTGGCTCATCTCTCTCTCTTTCTATTCTAACATATGAATTTATCATTTTAGTATCTCTATCAAATAAATGAGCATAAACACTGGTTGTCATTGTCACTCACTCTATGAAACCTTCCTCCATAACATCATCAAATGCATGTCATGTAAGCTCTCAAAGTGTCAACTCAATGATGGTCTCCTAGAACCCATCATTTCCATTTCTTGCCCTATCTTGTGCTTCATACTACACACCTTCCACTCCACATGCATACAAATTACAACATAAATTAGATATATACATTCAAATCAAACTAAACAATCACAAACTTATACACAATTCAAATGTAATTGTTACTTACCTCCCATCATCTAGATCGATACAGGATCTTCATACTCAGGAGCATCCCCTTCATCAACAAGATACAATAGATCCCAGTGATGCCTAGCCCACTATATGGTATATGCCTCTATACATCCAACATCAATAATATCTATAGACACATCTCACACATCTGAAGGTAATGGTGTTAACTTAGCCTTTGTAGGCCTCGCATGAGCTCCTACCCTCATTAGTGCTCGTGCACTCCTCACGAACACCCATGTTGCAAGGGACACATCTTTTGGTAGCCCAAAATATTTACTCTTGTAATCATACTCATAACACTTTTTACACTCCAACCTAGTGGTCATGTATCCAATAATTGATGCTCATATACCATAACTACACTCCATCCTCAACCCACCCAGGGAATCCTCTATAGGACCTCTATATGATATCATAAGCCACCAATATATCTAAAACTCATATATATTTATATATCCCAAGAGATTAGATATCCAATGTACTCATCTACTAATCCCCAAATGGTTACAAAGGTGCCCACTCTATCCTAGGTAATCTAATCGATCACACAACTCCTATGTGATCATAAGCCCAATAATGTAATAAGGTAGCTGCACTCACAGGACCACTAAAGGCCTCCTATGTAAACCTATAAATATAATTGTATAGGTAGACAAGCATAGTCATATCCCATGAGAAAATATTTCCATATACCTCTACATTGTGCATGAGCCTATACATCCTATATATAATCGACACTCCACTCCCATCTATAGCAACAAATAAGGCCAACAACATAGCCAACCACTTCTATAGGTACAAAAAACTAGACTATACTATAAATGATAGCAACACATCATTATCACTACCTCACTAATGTATACCTAAAGGTACACCAATAAAATATAAGGATACATAATCAGTAGCATCAACACCCATGTCATCCTATAATGTCACTTATCATCCACTAACTAATAAATGCAAAATGTAATACACTTCCTCCTTAGTCCTAGTAATCTCCCCTATAGGAAGCTATAAAGTATATGTATTTGCATTCCACCTCTCACATAAGGTAGTAATCATATACCTATCCCACTACACAATGCCTATGTCACACACATGACCCAACCCTACCCTATCCATCATATCTCTCTCATCAATATAAAATGGTAATAGCCTCAATGTCTCCAATACGTAACTTGTAAAAAACTCTTTCATTTTCACCTCACCTTAAAAACACCAAAAATATCATATATATTAGTCCATAATGCCAAATCAATAGCCAAGTAAAAACCACACCAACTAAACAAAGTAGTAGCTCAAAAAACCTAGCCTCTAGGATAAACACATTGGGTATAGTACAATAGTGTTGGACAAGAGCACTACAACCTATAAAATAGTGTTGGATCCTAGAAAACAACACTAGATGTAGGACAAGAGCATTAGAACTAATCAAAATTTTCCTGAGACTCCTAAAATAGCTCAAAACATCAAAAATAGGCTTCTAAATAGGCAAAAATCAATCATTTTAACTACTTACTAGGGTAACATCACCACCAATCTAAACTTGGGCTGCCAATTGCTCAATTAGGTCATGACAAGTGCTCATCTCCTCAACATATCTCTCATTCCACAACTCTAAATCTCAAAGTAGTCAATACACAAATGAATCAAGAATCAATACAAGTTTCATATATCAAATAATTTTTTCATCCAAAGCAAAATACCATTTTGCCCATAAATAGAACCCCATAACTCTACTTTGTAAACTATTTTCTCCCATAGAATCGTGACAATGGTACCTTTGAAATCACATGAGAGTCACTCTCTTACTAATTCATTTGTCTACTAGGTCATGCACATTTCTATATTTCTCTTACACTGAGACATACAACTTAGACCCTACCAATAAAAAATTATTTCACTTTCAACAATTTAGCATAATCAATTAAATAACTACTCAATCAATTCAAATTATAACAACCTTATTTCTATCATTATGCCACTAGTCATCACTTTTGGCTCAACCTCTTCTATCACAACTTTCATCCCTCTCCCCAAAAAAGGGGCATCATTCTTACTATTCCTTTCCCTACACTCACCCAACATACCCATACATTATCATAGGTGGATACACCATGGTTCTTACACCTCTAGTATTTAGACAATCAAACTCAACTCAAATCAATTGAAATATACAATGATTCATATTACATGGGTCACTCACCATTACTCAATCCATTCAAGGGGATATACCTTTAGTTTATAATACCTAGACTATTCAGATATAATGGTTTAGATGATATGAATCCATAGTGATTTCATCATATAGATACATAAAATAGTTAGATACAATGGTTCAAATTATATGGATTTATAGTGACTTTGATACAGATTCAGAATCAAATACTAGATTTGGGAGTATGTACATACTACACATCTCACACATACAACTTCATACATCATAACACAACTACAAGACTAGATAGTAGATTATAGGCATAGTGCAAAGCATAGTGTTTTGATATCCAATATTGCACATAGGGCATGGCACAATATGCCATTTCACATGTGGTTATATATATTACTAGATTATACACATGCATCACTCACATACCAGATTTATGGGCATGACACAAATATTTATGTTCTTCATCATCCAAGATTATATATATTGAATGAGAAGACATGATATTCTCTTCGTACACATTTACCAAATTTTTAGGTTACACCTAGCTATACCTAGGTTGTCACTAGGTTAGACCACATAGCCATCTTTAGCAGTTGGTCTGCTATATTACCTAGACTCGGATTACATGAATTTGTCTGGGATAGATGAAAAATATTGGTTTTGGGCCTCTGAGCATTTCTTAGTTCCAATTTAGATATTCAGAGTGGGAGCATGATATATTTTTCTCTTCATAACATATGAATTCTACACACACATTCCAAATTATAGAAGTTTATATGGGATAGAGGATAGACATTGGTTTTGGGCCTCTGAGCATTTCTCATTCTAGTCAAATTCAGCATAGGGGAAACCATTGCCCTCCTTCTCTATGTTACATGTATTTTATTTCCAGATTCAGTATAGGGGGCATCTATTTCATGGATTCCTACTTTTTCCAGGCATTATTTGACTCTCCATCTATTTCCTTAGCTAAGAAGTGAGTTGGACCCTTTGTATCACATTCATCTCCATGTAGGTAGGTTTAGGTACACATTTTATTTTCTTTCTTTTACTCTAGTAATTCATTTCATTACATCACTAGAATAAAAGGGGGAAAATGTATGCACCCTAAATTGGTCAAGCAATGACACATATCATGTATTTTCATAGTAATTTCATAGGAGAATCTGACTAAAGAATATGATCCTTGTTCATATTTAGCCATGTATTTCGTTTTACTCATCTTGGTCTTAATTCATGCTTGAGTCACCTTTTTGACTATTACCTATCATCCATAGACTTATGGAACAACATTCCACCTCAACCAGGTCAGATTTACCATGATCATTCCATCCCCCTTGGGAGCACTGGGATTGTACTATAGCATTGGACCCTAGGGTGTCCATTTCCAGTGCTCTTGTCTAAGGTCATTTTGAGCTTCCATAGTTAATTTCCATCACTTAATGAGTCATAGCCCCTTTCTTAGCTTCATCTTTAAGTTTTTCAATGTCATCCAAATGTGAATAAAATATCCTAAATTCAAAATAAAGAGTCTCTTATATAAAGGACTACAGAATGAATTTTATATCTAGCACTTACTACTTTAGCATAGTACATAATTAAAAATTAGTCAATAGTATAGCTCAATATTCTACATCACACATAGACTTGCATGCTTGATCAAGGAAGGTCCTAGGAAAAATTTCATTCTTGCATCTACCATGCATGTTCCCTAAGGGATAGCTACACTTTATCTGAGACAATATCTTGAGGGTTGATGTAGGTAGCGATTAGGATAGTAGGGGTTCTAGATCATGTGATCGTACTTCCCCTAACCCAATTTTTTTCCTTATGATTTTAATGTATTTTTCATTTTGTGTGTGTAGATATACCTAGGGTTTGGATATTGACATTGACCTATAATGAGCTTTGTCCACATTTATCCTTGAAAATTTCATATACAGGCTCACACAAAGACAATTGATAAAACCTAGAAAACTTAGGTCTCTAGGACAATAACAGTAGAAAAGGACTATAGCACCAGACCCCAAGATGTTTTATTTTGGTGCTCCTATCCTTTTAAAAAATTAAATCTAGATCAAGGTTCTTAACATCTTCCCAATCCTGTGTAGTAGATTTCAACCCCTAAATCATTCATTTTAGCCTATTTTTCTAGATAAGCTCATTTCTTTCCATATGTAATTAATTTGATTAAATTGATAAAAACCTATATTTTACTATATTTGATTGGATTTTTTCCCTTACTCTAGACACTTTATTATTTAGGAAATAGACCCTAGTTTCCCAAAAAAAAAAAAATAGGATGTCATTTGTGGTTTGGAATAGATTAGTAAGTGTTTTAGAGTGTCTACAAGTCTTTTGGTGTCTATATTAGTTGTCTAGAGTGTTCAAAATTCAAACTTCATACTTTCCCATAGAAAACACTATTAAATAATTTGAATCCTTGTGATCCCTTTGAAGGGACCAGAACATATGTTTGGTAATTATTTAGGAATGGTGTGTGTCTAAGAACTTTATGAATTAATATGGGGTCTTTATGTCTTATCAATCTCATGACATGGTTATTTATGGTTAATTAAACTTAAGCTAAAGATTTGTTTAAGATTCCTACATGGAGGAAACATAAAGATTCAATTAATAATGTATAGGGAGATGTAAGCCTTGTAATATTTGATTTTGGGATAGATTTCCTCGAGATAAATAGGAAGAAAATCAAATAAAGTTCATTTTTTCCCATGATTGTTTCATCTGTAGGATTTAGTGCATATTAATTATTGATGATGTGATTCAATCTAATGATAATTGTAAGGATGTTTAAATTAATTATTCTATGTTTCTATTGAATTTTTATTATATGCATCACTAAATGGTCATTATATCTACTAAATATATATATATATATATATATAGTTGTGTTGAGCCTTAATGTTCCTTGTAGAGTTTTTGAGACAAGACAAATTTCAAGTTCTATGTATATTTAATAGTAAGGAGACTTGGTGTAAGTCATTATCTTTGGAGAAAGGAATAATACATGGTGATAAACTATGCATAATATTTATAAATAAGTAAGAATCCTTAAATGTTTAATTAAGACTTGATTGTAACCTTGTGACTGAGCCAAAAAACCAAGGAAATAGGGTAGGACCCTGTCTAAGGCTATGTGTTTAGTAATTCAAGGAAAAATTTGATATTTACTTATTGTATAATGAATGATCATCAGTGAATGAATTTTGAGGAATGTCTAAAATTTATTGTAATGCTACAAAATTCAATTGCAACTGGGAGTTACTTACATTATAGGTTTATCATTCTTGAAAAATAACCCAGTTTATTAAGTTTGGGTAGATATCAAAGGTATAAGGTGTTATTTGGATATGAAAGTCATTGGAAGAGGTCATGAATGTTTATAAAGTCTTAAAAATACTTTTTTTATTGTCCCAACCTTCATAAAACTCATTTTTCAAATTTTTTTGACCTCTCATGTTTATGCAAAGGCCTAGTAAACTTAGATTAGGGTTTTGACTGTAAAATGCATTTCCAACAGACATAAAGGCCCAAACTTTGTAATTATTGTGTTTTTATCCCTACCTAAGATATTTTTATGGTTTCATAAGTGTACCTTTAATTTTTCATATGGATTTGGGACTATAGGTTTGTCATGATACTAAATAGGCCTAATTAGGGTCTGAGATAGTAGAGAAATAAGATATGAATTATGAGTGATGCCAAATGGGGAAAGGTGGAGATAGATTACCCCAAAGGACCCTTAAAAATAGTACCACTTTTCTTTGAAAGTTTTCTTACATTCCAAACCAAAGTGGTTTACCCAAAATAAGGTTAGGATCTTGTTTCAAAAAAATTAACATAGTGGTTAAATTAGATTCATAAGAAGGGTTATAAAAGGGAGTAATAAGAAATAATAAGGTCTTGATGTGATTTTAAACATCATTGTTGTTTTATTATCCATATAAGGTCACATTAGCATTGGAAACTTGAGAGAGTTGCATGAAATTTTAAGAGAGCACATGAATAGAGTATGATTTAATGGAGTGAAGATTTTATGATGGTATGTTGGGAGAGTAAAGATCACTAAAACTAGTGTGACATTATCTTATAGTTTTCATAGCACAAATGATTAATAAAGCATCAATAATATACAAGTACATACAAGGTGAATAAGAACAAGAAAGTGTGATAGAGCTATACATCACATTGGGTCCCTCATTTTGAAAATAATGAATGAGAAATATTTCTATTAGCTCATCATATATATGTAGTGAACTACTTGAGAGTGAATGATATAACTAATTTAAGGCATCACCATCTAGAGCATATGGAAATAACTGTAAGAGAATAAAACTATAAGTGATGTGCCATATTATTTCTATAAGATTTTAGGTGTAAGGATGAGTCTTCATGTCCATTGAACTTTAGTAATATTGGTATCTAAAACTAGTTTGGTAATTTTTGTATTGAAGATTCTACATAGAATAGGATTTCCATGGATAGAATTGGAGCTAACCCAAGAGTGATATGCTTTACTTTCCAAGGTGAGCCAGTTTACTTATTATTGTAAAGTAACCATAACATGTATCAATAATATTACCTCTTATGAAGGTATATTAAATCATCAAGAGGTTCATTTAAACCTTGAATATTATTATTAGTTTTATATATTTCCACACTACATCAAGTAAAATTGATAGAGATAGTGGGTTTACTCACCGTAACCTTTAGATGGGTGATAGATTAGACCTAGTGAGAAAGAAAATTAGGTATCACCCTTATGAAATTAAGTATGGGAAATGATTTCTATTGTCATAAGGAGGGTGGGGGAGATTCATTGGTATCTCTTATATTGTTAATTGGTAAAGAAGTATCATGTGCTAATGGAATATAATACATATCATTATCATGCAATTTTAAAGTATGTAAACTATTAAGATGAGTGTAAGTTTGTACATTTTGATCCAAATATATATTAACATTTGAATTAACATTTGATAAGCAATCAATCTAAAAATGAGAGATAGGTGAAGTAGAGAGAAGACTATAAGGACTAAACTCAATTTCTTATTCACTAAAATCATAGTAATAATTGTTATTACATGTTTCATCTAAATTAGAAATAATTTCACTTATAGAGGTGAGAGAATAATAACTATCATTTTCATACTCAATAATAGGAGTAGAAGAAGATTTCATATTTTTACTACCTTGTAATATATCATCATGTGTAAGTGAAATGTAATATGTATCTTCAATAAATATGAGTTTAATGCATATGTTATCATTATTTTCAATAATGGATTTAAGGGTATAAAAAGTAAAATAATACTTTCATTTGGCATATTATGACATGTAGTAGGAGGGTTAGAGATATTTGAATTATCTATATTTTGCATGGAATCACTATGTTGAGCTTTAAATGTGAAAGAAGGTGATAAAATAATATAATCTACATTATCTTGTAAATTTTTAAATGGTGTAACATCATTTGTGATTTCTTTTATGAATTGAATTGGGAAAGGTGAACAAGATGCATCTAATATGTCCTCATTATCACTTTCATTATGATGTTTATATTAATCATCATATCCATCCTTCCAACAATAATCATCATCATCATAAATGGAATCATGATCATGTGTTAATGTATAATTTTAAAAATTGATCCATTCATTTGTATAATTATGCAAAAAATTTAAAAATTGACCAACTAGGTGAGGGGGAAAAGGTTCCATAGAAGTCATTTTAAACTTACCACAAAACAGAATGTAAAAAATGAATAATAAGTAAAAAATAAGGATAAGATAATCCAACATATATATATTTAAGAATATGAAAATTATTTAGCACAAGTTACAAAAAAATCATAAATTGACTTGAAATGCTAAGGGATAATATTTGGATGTGTGAGGACCTAGTATACAGATCTAAGGTTTTAAGGGGTTTTAGTCAAAATTTTAGAATATTCAAATAATGGAAACCCTAATAAAGGAATGATATGGATCAGTTAGGATGTGTAAAAATCAATAATACTAAGAATTTTATAAACATTAATTTATTACATGTAATTAGAGAAGGCAAACCCTAGGAAAGCAAATGGGGTTTTTAAGCAATATTCAAAGTAAGTTAATTTCACCAAATGAGTAAGGTGAGTAAATGCATATAAATATTTAAAATAGCTAATTTATAAATTTACCCTAAGCACAAATGTAAAGATAATATCCACTTATCTATAATAAAACATGCATCACTTTATGATGATAATGTTGAAATAGGTCAGGAGGATAGCTTGGAGCCCTTTTATTTTGAAACTAGAGTACCGGTTGCCTTAGGATAGTAGTAAAATTATCTAGACACTAGTGTATTATTTTATTGGAAAATTCACTACACTAATTTCCTCTTGTGGGCAAGGGTCCTAAGACTTTTGGGGATGTTATGAGAGGCCTTTTGGGTTTTGTATATGTGCTTAGGACCTCTTGCTAATCCTTCTATGTCATTATTTGGTTATTTCTACTTCAAAAACCTAAAAGATACTGGCATAAACAAGAAAACCAACATAATCAAATTCAAAATGAAGGGGAAAATTTGGGTTGTGGGATATTATAATCATGTGATATAAAACCCCTATTGTTCTAGATGTTGCTTACATTAACACCAATGATAGGGGTCTCAGATCACATGTAGTTATCCCTTAGGGAATATGCATGATAAACACACATGGTATGATAGAATGGATTTTACTTAGGCCCTTCTTGGATCAAGCATGCATATCTATGTGTTATTCTGACTAATATGCAGAGTGTTGAGTGATACTATTGACTTATTTTGATGTAATTATGTACCGAAGTAGTAAGTATAGATGTAAAATGACTTGTGAAGCTCTTTTTATATAAGGAAATTTAATTTAAATGTAAGAAACTTTTTCATAGGTTGACAAGGTGAAATATTAATAAAATGATAAAAATATACCCAAGTAAAAGTAAGGATCCAAAACAAGCTAAAAATATGACCATTGGACAATAGCATTGAGGTGGACACTAGTGTAGTACACTACTGCATAGGATCATGCTATTATCTTGTGGGTAAAAAACTAGGTTGTGAATGAAACAAACAATATAGGGGCCCTTGTGACTAAGATATGCATGACATAATACCATTAGAGGTGAAAAAATATGGGAATACAAGTCATAATAAGGACCAAAAGACCAAAGAGACCATGCAAACAAGACCTTCATTAATCATTAAGAACTTCCTATGAAAGAGATACAAAAGACACAGTACTTGAATTTTTTTGACCAATTTAGGGTTTTAAAAAAAAAAATATGTCATAACATTAAGTTAGGCTACATCTAATCCACATAAAATTTCAATTATATACTACAATTCACTACAAGAACTTATACCCATACAAAATCAAAAAAACCAAATGAATGGCCTTCAAAAGATATGGAAAGGCAACACAATACCATGGCCAAACTAAAACAAAATTGTATTTGATTAGTTTTAAACATAAAAAATTTATAACAATTATTTCTCAATTGTTAACTAAGTCATTAACATCTAATACAAATTTAAGAATACACAAACTCTGTTCCTCATTTGCAATTATATTGACAACTATTGAATGCACTCCCTTAAGAATATACAAGAATCATTAATGGTTCTATGAATATCATACAATAATTTCATGTATTGATCAAATAATAAAATGGATTTATTTATAGTAATTAAGATTGAATCGATTAGGCCTTAGTATAAAAATAACCACTCTTTACAATAAGTAATCAAAGAGTAAGTCTATCGACTCAAAAATAGAAATTGTAACATAAGTCACCTTCCAAATCCAAAAATTAATTCATGTATTGAATTAAAACAATAATTAAAACCACATCGATCATGATTATAATATTTCATAATTCAAAACACAAATCAAAAGATTATGGAGGCTGTGTTACTTCAATAGTAATTTTAACACACATCCAAATGCCAAAATCATTTCCCATAACTCTTTAAGAGTTATAATCAATTTTACCTCTTATATACACCTTATACAATCTAATAAATGAATCTATTTCTAGTTATATAGGATATTTATCAAGAACCTAACAATTACCAAATTAAAATAGATAATAAGAAATAGATATATTTATCCATATAGAACATACTAAGAAATTTATACTTATCTTTATCAATTAATTTGATAAATTGAGTTATTAAATTTAAGTTCGTAAATACTTAAATATAAAACATAGTAAATCATAAAATTTCTCAATTTAATTTGTTCAAGTTACTCATTTAATAAAGAGTAAAATTGACTGGTTAAGATAATTATATCAATTCATAGAATTTAACAATTAATATTCTTATATTTGTATCGAGTCTAATATCCAACACATAAACCCATAAGTTAAATCCAATCATCATTACCAAGTAGACATAGTTTAACCCATGATTTCATAATTTATTCAATCAATATAAACTCAAGTATGTAGAATTTAATATGTCTAAATTCAATATACCATAATATACAAGTTATGTTTTATACTTTGTAAAACAACAATAAGCCTAGTTCAAAACAAATTTAAGTCAAAATGATCATATTTATTGTATCCATAAAAAGTATCTTTATATCTCATAATTAAGTTTTTTTCACTTGGATTTTCACCCTTTGAGAGATGTCTTAGCTCTCCTCATCCAAGTGGCATAATTAAAACATCTCTAAGCTTGTGGATAGCCTATGAATGTGGTAAATATCTAGATAGGGATAGTTCCCTTGATGTACCACTTTGGATCACTAATACACATAAAATTTGTGAGGGAAAAGGGAGAGATAAAATTGAAATAAAACTATCCTAAGGGAGGTGATACACAAAACATGTTGATGACTTCCAACCAGGTACATGTTACACATGAGAACAAAGGACTAACCAAGCATACACTTTCCAAATTTGAATCTTCGCACATTAATGTTTCATTATGAGGGTATGGATGAATTTTTAGGACAAGAAGGTTATAGAAGAGGCCTTGAATTAAAATGGTGAATAATATAACTTACTTAACTTTGACACTTCCTAGAACACTTCACATGACCTGCAAGAAGAAGCTATAAATAGGTGAGAGAATGAGACAACATGCTAAGGAATCCATAGTCTTCACTAAGAAAGATCCATCATTAAATTAAAAATGATATGAAAATTTATGGAATAGGTAAAAATAAATATTATTATTGATCAAATGGTATGCAAATGAGTAGGGCTTAACCATATTGAAGTGGACCATAAGTTATAAAGGCCAAAATGTCTAGTTCTTATAGAACTAGAGAGAGGAGAAGAAAGACGCCAAAAGGTCACATGAAAACTTTTAAATATTATAAAATGATTTAATTATTCATGATAATATGGTGTGAAATGGACCATGCAAGGTTAGGAAGTGAAAGTGTCCATACAAGGCATGAAACTCATGAAAAGTGGCATGAAACTCCTTGTACTAGCTCAAAAAATAACCTTCATCATCCACACCTTTTTGAACATCCAAAAAATAACTATGGATTTGTCTAATTATTATAATTATATATAATTATTTCATATATTCCTCTCCATACATTAGTTTTAGTCTTAATCATATGTAATCTTCCCAAAATGAGCTATCACCATTTGTAGTTAAAATAACTCTTATTTCCCACACCTTGCACACTTGGCCTCAAATTTAGTTTCCCATGAAAATCCATACAATGGAGTGTATGACATTTTTAAATACCCTCCATGGCCTTAGAATCATCATGCATACCTTAAAATCAGCTCACTTGAAGTTTTCCACCCTTCTCACTAGCTTGGTCACTATGCTAGTCTTGATTGGCTAAGATGAAGCAGCTACTTGAGGCACTTAGGAGTTATTATAAGGAATTAAATTGACATGGAGAGTTATATTAATTCTTAATCTTCCCTTCCATATTATTATCATCTCTTGGAACCTCTTCGAACCTACATAACACATAAAATAGTCAAAAATACCCTATTTTGTACCCCATCTGTATAGTTTCATACAACTCAAAAGGATTGGATAAAGCTTAAAATATTCCTATAAAACCTCCAATTATCATTATAGGAAAAATATTTCATTTAGGTATCTCATCATCCTCATCTTCCCAATTGCATCCTTTTAAGGGTTTAACAAGGGTTTTAGGACTATTTCTAATCTTAAGCTTCATTCATAAGAATAGGATGTTGGAAGTGCAAAAAAATTCTAAAATAATGATCTTAAATACCCATAATAACACCTATAAACACTTAGATTACCATTCATAGCCTCAATGGAGATGTAAGCAATTCAACTTAGCCTCTCGAGCTCTTACTTTGCTTTGCACATGCCTAATGCTACCTTTGAGCCAAAATATGGATTCATTGTGTTTATTATTCAATTTTAAAGCCTTAAAAACTATATAATTACCATATATACATTTCATATTCCATTGTAACCCATTACTAAAGTTAGAAGTATCATTGGTCAGCTATTTGGCTTTAAGTCAAAACCCTGCCCAAAGTGCTTGACTGTAACCTTAGGGTTTTTGAGCACCATATTTGGTTTATTCCTTATAATAAAGGTCGATCATGTTGTATTAGGTGTCATATAACTTCAAAAATCTCCTTTCAATCTCTAATCAAATTCTAGTCCATCCTTCTCACTGATCTTCTCTAACCTGTCAGTTGTACATAAAGGAAAGTGCCCTCTATTTGAGATAAAACAGAGGGCACTTACCCTATTTGTCTAGACAAATTAAGTATTGTAAACTATTCTCCAAGTTTTGAGGATTATATATTCAAGTTTTTACTCCTTGATCAGGTCCTTAGACCTCTTTCTAGACACCTAAATTTGGCTATCGATAACCTCCAACTAGGCTTTTGACCAATTTCTACCAAAAATGCACAATTTGGCCTAAAAACACTAAAACATGCTAAATTATGTGAAATTGACATATTAAAGTTCTGATTTTATCCAAGATATCCCTAAATGGGGTAATGCAATTTGTGGGCCAGCTAACTTTGATTAGATCATCTTGAGTCAAAATGCCAATTTTACACCTAGGTGCTCTGGATTGCTCTTTTATGTAAAATCTCTTACATGAGACACATGAATTTTTTATTTGATATTGGTAACATCCTAAATGGGAATATGGTTCCAATACATCTGACATTACCTTCCAATTCTAATCTAGTTGAATTTTGGATCAATAACAAGACATTCTGATCAATTTGAGTAGTTTGTGCACAAAGTGCTTAAACATGCTAAAGAGATCATTAACCCAAATCAAGGCCTAATTAATAATTCCATGGAAACTTGTTGAATATTTGTTTTGGAAATTTATATTAAATATCTGCATCATCAGGTGACCTCATTTCTTATGGAAACATCCCTAGGCCATAAATGCCATAAATATCGGGACTTATGCCTCACATGCCTCATCAAAGCCCTCCATGCCTCTTAATTGCTCCTCTATCCCAGATATTGATGAGCCTATTCATTAATTTTAATTGTAAAATTGGATTAATCCTTAGCCACACATCTCAATCCTGAGATGGATGGTTCAGGTTGATTCTAGACATTCTCAAAAATATATAAATAGAGAGGCCATAAACATCATTTCTAAGCTATTTTGGTGCAAACTTATAATGCACAAATATCTTCAAGAGGCAATTGAAATTAGTGTTACCATGTCAAATTGAATCCAAGCCAGGATAAGCCAAAGCCACAAGGTGACAAGGAGAAGAATAGATAGCCAAGCCTCCTTTGATGAAGATTTCATGAGCACAAGCTAAACAAGCCACTATAACAAGTATTTTAGAGCATCCAAGGAAGGTAAAAGAGGTTTATTTTGCATTTTAGTTATGTTTTTTATTCATGTTTGTTAACTAATCTCTCCCTAGTGTCTAGGTCTAGAAATGTTATGATATTTAGTGAGTTTTTTCATTTTATTTTCATTTTGGAACTAACCCCATACTAACCATCCTCTCTTGAGTCAAATTCCTAGATCACATATGGCACGCCCGATGGGACTAGATGCATCCTATACATGAATAAGATCATTTTACAACATTAAAATATTCATTTAGACAACTAAACCTCTTGTAAATTTATTTTCTACCTTTATTTTTCCATTTTTGTTTGCCACAGGTTTACATGGTAATCAATCTCAGCTAGTAAGACCGACATCAATTGGATAGCTTAACCAATGTCAGTTAGTAAAACTAACATCGGTTAGATACTAGTCATCGGTCACATTGATATAACTGATGTCAGTTATATAACCATCATCATTTATATAACTGATGTCGGTCATTGTGTTTTTCTTAAAACATAGACCTGAGATTCATTTTTTTAAGGTTCATTATTTCAAACCTAAAAAAGATTCAAGGCTAAAGGACATACTAACATTTTTGTTTTAGTACCAAGCTTGACATTTTCTAAAAACATGTTTATATCACCTTTTGCATGCTTTAAAATTAATTAGGAACCTTGTTTTAGTGTTTGACAAAAAAAAATTAGATGTTTGTGGTGAATGTTTTCAAAGTTTGTAACTAAGACCAAGGGGTCAAATGAACACCACCTAATTTTCCATTTGGAATATAAAATGAACTCACCTTTTCAAAGCTTTTTGTGTTTACTTAGTTTTTTAGATTAAATTTTTATTTGGCAAAAAGAGGGATGTTGCATGTATGCTCTTCCATTTATCCCTTTTAGGGAACTCTTGGAATCAAAATTTCCATTCCTATTTCAAGTATCCTAGTCTAAGGATTAAAAAGAAATTCATCTAAAGCACTTCTTAAAAACTCGTCAAAGTTTGGGTGACCTTGAAAATGACCCTAAAGTCTTTATATTTCATGTTTTCTATATTTTTATGCATCTTAGCTTGTGAGGGGGATTTCATTACCTCCCACGAGTTCTTTAGGGAAGCTTCAACCTAGTGTTTCATATCCCAACATTCACTTCACTTACTCCTTTGGAGTTTCACATGGGACATATCTACATTTGGGCATAGCACTACACTGAGTGAATAGCAGGATGTAGTGGTTATAAAAAGGACTAGACCTTTTACAACTAGCCAATGCCATGGCCATCTAATTTCCATTCTTGTCTTTTACATCATTTGACATGAAATTCATTGTTCAATTGATTCCCATAGAATGATCAAAAAACTAATTATTTTTAGTCAACCACATTTTTCCATACCCTTGCTAAGATTTGGATGGTTATACTTAGAGTATTTTGATCATTTTTGCTTGGTATGTTTTGAGACTAAAACTTGTTTGTTTTTCATAAAGCCATGTCAAAACCAATTTGTCTATACATCACTCTTTTGTCTAAAGAGGCGTTATGCTAGCCATTTTACACCACACTTATGCCTTGAAATTTTTGCTAAACTTGTTTGTGTATGTGTCATTTGAATTGAAGAGGGTAGTGTTATGTTGCCCAAAACATGTTAAAACCATTTTGCCTTTAAGTCTTTTGAAACATAGCATTGATCACATCATTCAACCATGCTTATGCCATTAGGCTGCTCAAATTGTTTTAAGACTAGTTTACCTTGTATCAGAAATGATTGTTTCAAACTATTTTATGTATATCATTTAGACCTTTGTCTTGTGTCATCATGTTGTCCAATCTTGTCTAGCTTGTTTAGTCAAATCCTAATTTTCAATGTTGAGTTTTCAATTAGCCTTGTCAATTTTGGATTCAAACATTTATTGATTTATGTTTAGGCCTTAATTCATGGGGTTGATGAATAGATCTTTCTCTTTTGGGTTGCATAACTTTGGTTAATCGATTACCCAAATTTAAAAACTACTGATGGTTTATTTGTTCAGTACCTATCCTTATCATTATTTGTGCCTTTATTTTGGAGAACACAACCTTTCTAAAAGAGCCTTTTGTCTTAATCCTTACACTAACTAATCATGTTTATGTTTGATTCTGTGTGCCGGGTCTATGTCAAATTTGTTTCCAAACTTATTAGATTAAATCAAATCACATCAGCCTTTGTTTCAAGTCTATCTTTTGATGTCATTTGGCCAAAAGTCCTAGCACATGCCTATTTGTTTGAGCCTATATTTTGACTCTGAATTTGGATAAAAGACCTAGTAACTCAACTTTTCCCTTTCCTAGTTTAGACCTTTTTTGGAACACTTTCACCTAGACCTTTGACATGCCAATTTTTATTCAAATGCTTGACCTTTTATGTGTATGACATTTGATGTTAGACATTTGACATTAGGTTATTTTATGCCAAGTCTTAGCACAAACCATTTTAGAGATACAACTCCACTTTCAAACCAATTAGAGATATAGCTCCACCCCTTCGACCAAGTTGGACCAAGTTTGAATCATTTGTCCTTTGGATCATTTTTCAGAGTTTGTAGAACTATAATCCTTTTTGTTTTTGTAGCTTTAATAATTTTCATAGATATGTATATCTACACTTATTGTGGATTCATGTAAAATACAACTTATGATAGAATGGCCACATAAGATTTTCTAAGTAGTTTTAATATTCTTCCTACAATAATCCATATAGGGAACATAGTCAAAATCCACAAAATCCAAATCAAGACCTTGATTGGCATGAAAAGGCTTGTGAGAATGACTTTTAATACCCAGATATAGATAATGTTACTTGGGATATGAATTTGTACCCTCTTTTTAATAATCAATACATGGAACACAGTCAAGAACCAGCTTATGAGCCAACTCACAACTGTGATAATATAGTTAATAAGGAAGACTTGGATCCTTTGGTTTATGAGAGAAAGTAGGTTCCATAATGCCAAACCATTTATATACCAAGACCTCATCCTTTGGATTATGTGAGAAATCAATCTCCACAATGAGCCTTCTTCATTCCAAGACTTAGTCCTTTGGTTTGTGCAAGCAATCAAGCTCCACAATGCCCCTTCATCATTCTAGGACCTAGTCCTTTGGCTTGTGTGAAAATAAAGCCTTACAATTCCCTATCATTACCATCTTAAGACTTTATCCTTTGGCTCATGTGATCAATCATGCTCCCCAAGGCCCTACCATTATCCAAACACAAGTCATTCCATCCAAACCTCAACCCATCCAATCATTTGAAGACCAAGCTATGTTTAAAATTGGTATCTTCCAACTCATTGGAAACCAAGGCCAAGAGAACCAATCAATTTGAGATGTTTTTATTGAATCAACCATTTGTGATAAGTCAACCTATGATGAATCAACCTATAATGAGTGGGTATTTGTCAAGTCACATCTTAATGATTATAACCTCCTTTGGGAAAATCATTACCTCGACCATGTGCCTATTATTCAAGAGCCTCTTATTGACAAGCCAGTCTCTAAGGAGTTGTCTCTTGACCCATTTCTCATCCTAGAGGAGTCTCACTTTGACAAACCAATTTTTATAGAGCCCATTATGCCATCACAAGCTATTACTTGTCTAAAACCAAATAGTCAACAAGACATCATTGTAACAGAGTACCTATCAGATGAATAATTAGAGTTAGAGTCAAGTTTTAATCTTATACTGACATTAGATTTAGCATTAGAATTAGAATCAACAATAGTCTCAATAATGGATTTAGAGTCCTTTAAGTCTAAATCATATTTAGAAGAATAATATGTTCATGGTTGTTAAAACATTGGTTATGCATGCCTTACAAATCAATTTTAATACATTTTTTATCCTTCTACAAATTTTGAGTATGAGTACTTCATCTTTGACATAAGCTATCCTAGTATCTTCTATGAGGATTGTGCAACCTCTCCCTATTCGATTACCATTCCATAGGACATTACCATCAACCAAAATAGCCATATCATTGACATTCCATCTCCCAAAAGTGATGATTGAGATCAAAAGAATCAAACTTTTTTGAACTACATCCATGGTGACATAGAAATTGAAGAAGAGAAAGGAATCCAAGACCACATTCATATAACAAAAGAAAACTCTCCTAGTGAAACCTTTTCAAAGGTGCTAGGGGACAATCAAAGTTAGAACTCAACATCTTCTAGTGATTTTTTTTAGAAGTGCTAGAATATAATCAAATTCAAAAGTCCATATTCCTTAGTGAAACCTTCTCAAAGGCACTATCAGATAATTAATAAAATTTCATTGGTAAAAAACTTTTTGAGGCACAAATAGATGAGCACAAAATTTCTTCACTGCTTTATGAAGACAAAATTAAATATCAAATCCAAATAGCTTCCACTCTACAACCTAATCAGATGGTAGATACTCTCAAGATCAAACAATAAAAAAATATGGTGGTCCTATCAAAATAACAAGTCTTCAGCCCTACCATAATGAAAGTTATGTTGAATCCAGTATCAATAACATTACATGTGACTAAAAGTCCTGATCCTCATTTGTTTCCCCACCATTTCACATTACATTATCATCCACCATTCCATTTCATAGTCAAATCTACCATCCATTATTTTTCCTTATTTACCATCCATCCCTACACTTTCCTTTACAAAGGCTACAAATATACCTTGTATCAACATTTGAAGGAATCAGAATCAATCACCAATGAAGATCACAAAAGCATTCTTGGCATCAAAATCTATAGGCCATTTTTGATAGAGAAACTATTCAAATGAGTTATGGGCTAGAAATTAACATGATCAAGGATTCTATTTGTATCATTTGTTGATTAGGATGTTCATCTCCCCATCAACAAGAATAACATAATCATATGCCATTTTACCAAACCCAAACCAATAATATGTACCTACCATTTCACATTACCATTGTTATATATGCATATTTACCATTATTGTAGATCCCATTCATTTACCCCATCACTTGGGGGAAACCCTCTTATCAATTTATTCAATTTATCAAATAATCATTATCCTAGAGTAAGACCATGTCACCCTATCATTCCATTCCTATCTAGACCAAATCATATTTTTACTCATCCTACCCAATCCTATTTTGATCTTGGTTATTTTTGTTCTTCCTACACTTTTTGTGAGAGGATTCTGATCAATTTTCAATAATCAATCAAATCCATGTTTACAATGATAATCTATGAAAGTAGTGTGATAGTTGATCTGGTAAGATATCCTTTATTATATATCCACATTTATTTATGTGAGCTGGATTATAACCACCTATGGTAAAATTAGTATCATTGAAATAAGCCATTATATCCTAGTTATAATCTCATATGGGTAAACTAGGGGTAACATTTGTTTATCATGAATTGCCACATCACTTTGCCATCACTATTTTCATTTGACTAGCCATTTTCAAATTTTTTTAGGACTTATTTGGTTTTTCCCTACCTTTTGTGTGGATGGAATTACTATGACTTGAGGTCATTTTGGGACTATGTTGGTCATGCTCAATTCTTTTTGAGGTCACCTCAGTCCCCTTTTCCATAAGCTCTCACCATTTTGTGAGTAACCTAAGACAAATGCTCTCACCATTTTGTGAGAAAGTATATTTTCATTCTCAATCAAGTTAAGATACCTCAAAATTCCAAAAACATTCAAATATTTAAAAAATCTAAAGAAAAATTTGTCCTGTCTAAGCCTAGTCAGTTATCCTCGATTTGCCTTACTGGGGCATGGTCTTTATTCAAATTATTTTTTTTGATTTTGTTTTCAATCTTTCTATTTTTTGGTTTTTTTGTTTGTTTGTTTATTATTCACTTCCATGTTTATTTGTTTTTAGCATTGTTGCCTTGACTCAGTCTATATGCATTCATTAGGTAATTCATTGAGCACATTATTATTGCATCTATCCATATTCATACATCAAAATTTTCATCATGGTTTTTATCATTGGTGAATTTTTTTCAAGTGTTTATTGGATTAAGAGTCACTCCTTATGCATATTTTTGGATAGTCTTCATGGTGTTCTATCATGAAGCCTACCATCACATGCTACAGAAAAAATTAGTTTCAAGAAGGTCTACAATCAATAGAGCCATAGAAGTTTTTCCTTGGTACCTTGGAAAATCCTTCCATCCCACCCTTGATCAAATTAACCCATTGACCATTTTATTTGTATTATTGCTAATAAGGATGAGAATCTCCTCATTGGTAGGTATAACTGAATCATTCACACTAATCAATCTTATTCTTTTATTCATCTATTTCATCACTTTGCACCTGCTCCTCTTTAATATATATTCAAAGTTATTTCTTTGAGTTATTCTTGCTAATCATCCCTAACTGTGGAACCATCAATTTTAGCTAATCCAGGTCTACTTAATGATTATAACTTCCTATGGGTAAATCATTATTTTGACTTTTATTATTGATTATAACTACCTTTGGGCAAATCGACATTCTTTTTACATCAATGCATTTAAGCATTTTCTTATTTGGATTAATTTCAACCATGGGTTAATTCCACATTTCTTCTTGTTTATTTTTAGGGACCATCCATCAATAAATGTAATGGCCACTCCCTTGAGGGGGCATCAGTATAGGCTTCTCAAAACCATTTGGAGCTTTGTTCTTCAACCATCATCTTATTTTTGGCATACATGCCATCTCTCATTATTTGAGAAGATTTTAATGTGCTTATAGCTTATAATGCCTTCCTAAATAGGGGAAAACTATATACACTTAAATCTAGCCACTGATAACCTCCAACCAGAGTTTTGACCAATTTTTACCTAAAATGCATAATTTAGCCTAAAAACACTAAAACACACTAAATTATGTGAAACTAACATATTTAAGTACTAATTTTGGATAAGATATCCCTAAATGGGTCAATGCAATTTGTGGGTGAGCTAACTTAGATCAGATCATTCTAAGTCAAAATGCTAATTTTACACCTAGGTGCTCTGGATTGCTCTTTTCTATCAAATCTCTTGCATAAGACACATGCCTTTGTTATTTTTTATTGGTAACATCCTAAATTGGAATATGGTTTCAATGCATCTGATATCACCTTCCAATTCTAATACAGTCAAATTTTAGACCAATAACAAGACATTCTGATCAATTTGAGTAATTTGTGCACAAAGAGCTTAAACATGCTTAAGAGATAATTAACCCAAATCAAGGCCTAATTAAGAATTCCGTGGTAACTTGTTAAATTTTATTTTTGAAATGAATATTGAATATCTGCATCATCAAGTGACCTCATTTCTTGGGAAGACATCCCTAGGCCATAAATGTCATAAATATCAGGATTCATGCATCCCATGCCTCATCAAATCCCTCAATGCCTCTTAATTGATCCTATATCTCAAATATTGATGAGCCTATTTATCAATTTTAATTGTAAAATTTTATTAATCCTTAGCCACACATCTCAATCTTGAGATGGATGGTTCATGTTGATTCTAGACATTCTCAAAAATCTATAAATAGAGAGGCCATGAACATCATTTCTAAGCTATTTTGGTGCAAAGTTATAATGCACAAATATCTTCAAGAGGCCATTGAAATTAGTGTTACCATGCCAAATTGATTCCAAGCCAAAGCCACAAGGTTTCAAGGAGAAGAAGAAATAGTCAAGCCTCCTTTGATGAAGACTTCATTAGCATAATCCATGAAATCCACTACAACAAGCATTTTGGAGCATCCAACGAAGGTAAAAGAGGTTTATTTTGGATTTTAGTTGTATATTTTATTCATGTTTATTAACTAAGCTATCCCTAGTGTCTAGGCCTAGATATGGTATGCTAGTTAGTGTGTTTCTTTTATTTTGTTTTCATTTTGGAACTAACCCCATACTAACCATCCTCTCTTGAGTCAAATTCCTAGATTCACACTCTTAACCTCTTCAAGATCAAAGACAGACTCTTTAAAAGGCATACTATATAGGGTTCCAAGATGTCGAGTATGTATTGTAATATATGAGTCCTTTATCCATTCAAAATATATTATGATAGATCCATGGGACATTCTTGCCTAACTTGGGATCACTTTTTGATCATGTATAGCATTAGGCCTTTTATAAACTATGTTCTGTTCATGCTTTACCCTGACTAACCTACACTAGGGTCATATTGTTCTTTCTTGTAGGTGTTCACACATGAATCAAGCTTAGAGTTAATGCCTAGAGGTCTATTTATAATATCCCAATATCAATTAGAATTGGTTTGAAACTATTTGTCTTGTCGTTATGCACTTCTACACTCATAGTCCCCAAACTTGTTCACTATCTATCTCAGTTATAGTAGACTATGTTTTGCTTTGGATGGGGTTACTTATAGGAAACGTAGCTTATGTTTGACATTAGAAAATTTAATAATCCTCTCTTGAATATTCCCATGGAAATTTAGCATTTTTTGGACCTATTTTCACCTTGTATAAGCCTAAACCATCCCTTAAACACATTGTCTAAGTTAACTATCTACCTTCAGTCAGTTGTAGGTGCTCATTTCCTATGAAAGGACACCTATAGGTGTTCATTAGGCTTTTAAACATCACTAAAAAATTATTCCTAATGGTCTCCATTGTCATTGACATCCTTTCCACTCCATAAGGTCTTCTAAACATGGAAATTTTCCTTGTTTTCTCTTTAGGATATCAATGGTGACTTAATGGTTCAAAACCTATAGGTGATAATGGAGAAAATCAATGCTTAAATGGGCAACTTTAGGCCCATAACAAAAAAACTCCATCAACCCTCTACCCTCCAAACTCTTTCAAGTACTTAATTTATGTGGAGACTATAAGACATGATCATCTATATGCCTCAAAAGTCATTGCAATCATATTGTAAGATCTCAAAAAAAAACTTAGGAGCTTTGTTTTCCCATTTTAGGTAAAATGTCCCTATACTCAATCATTTTGTGTTTGAGGTTGATCCATACTTCCATATGTCCATTAGACACCTCAAGTAGGTCTACAATGGTCAACTCACATGCTATAACTCCCAAGAAGGTTTCACCATTTGTCCCACATCCCCATATGACACCTTAGCCTACTATTAACACCAATTGTAGGTGGACACTATCATATATAAGTAGTAAAGGTGAGAATTATAGTCAGTATATAGGATTTACATGTTTTTGACTAACTCTAATATTTTTAAAGGTTTCCAAGTGTGCCATTATCACTCTAAAAGACTAAACCACTTATCAAAACTCCCATTCCACCATGAAGTCATCTCATGAGGCTCTTGTGGATGTACTTGAGTTAGATGCAGGTAGTAATCATGAAATATTCCATATACCCAATAAATTTACCTTCCATGTCAATTGGTCTCTTCTCATGATGTTGAAATGGAACATTAGGATGTTTTAAATCCTCATTCAATCTTTCAAACCTCATTTTCAACATTTCACTCTTCTTTCATAGCACCTAGCTAACTGTATATGACAGTCATATGGTAGACTTACTATATGACTAAAAACTATGAAGATTTCTTTGGAGAATGAAGTTGTAAGGTGAATGAAATTAAAACCTTAAAAACATATAAATGGAACTATCACAACTCTCTAAAACCATTAATATAGCATGAAGGTCTATAAAATAGTGGAAACCTACTTGTTGCATAGAAAAGTGCTTCCTCTTGAAAATTAAGATACTTGGCTCATCTAAACACCTTTAAATGTGAAAAAAATCATAGGAAACATGAGGGGATATATTCAATATCATCTATAAACCATCTCAACAATCGGATTGTATATAACTACTCAAACCAAGGCAAAACTTATAAGGTACACATATTAGCAAGCAGATTAGATAGTTTAACTTCTTAGGAATGGTTCATAAAGTTTAGACCACCATTTATATACAACCAAACATCAAATGGAAGATAAATGTGTGTAGAAGGCACCCCAAGATTAATTTGTTTGAAACCTCTCCTGCTGACCATAATAAATACAAACTTGAAGACTGGTTTTGTGTGTCTAGAAGGGTGAAAAAAGAATAAGATGGTTTTAGCTCAAAATTGGTGCTTAAAAAGAATTTAAACTATGTAATTGAGTTTTAATAAGATTAAGAGACATTATCTGACCTTATCCCATGTGTCACACTCCCTTGTGGGCCATACAAGTGCCAAACACTTCTCTTTTCAAAGGAAACTGCTCATTCTTCTAAATAACTTATCACTTTTTAATTATTAATAGTTACTAAAGACTTCTTAAGACACATGGGATGTGAAATAACCTTTTATAACCTTCAAATTTCCCAAGGAGGCCATACAACTCATTTAATTCTCTATTTTAACCTTTAAAATGACTCAAAATGATATATTGACTAATATGACTAATCACCAAGGCTAATGTGACATGAAATGACCTATGATATACCTTTTGACATAATATTAAAGCCATTAAACACATAAAAAATAAGTTTTTACTTGTAGGGGTCCCAATTTGACCTACATGGTCAAATTTGGTCAACAAATTGGCGACTCATAAGGGTAGCATATATGCTATGCTAATTAGACCACTAGCCTTATCATTCTATTTGGATTAGGGAGTCATCGAAAGTCTAATACAAACAAGAATACCTGACACTTGACAAAAATCTTTGAACAAGACAAGACAACTAATTACATCAACCACACAAAACAAAGGACACACAAAAAGCAAAGAAAACACACTAACAAGACACACATGTGCTCAAAGCACTTAGAAAAAGTAGAAAGTAAACAACTATGTAGGACTAAAAATTAAGCATACCTCTTTCCTAGGTCAAAGGGGAAGTTTTAAACCTTCCTTACTTCATAACATGAAGGATTTAGTGAGAAAAGTATCCTTTTGTCATTTAACATTGATGCCTCTATCTTCTCCATGGTGGTTGCCAACTTCATTGGCATGAGGTTCAATGAGAACCGAGCATATCCATACATGTTGACTATGCAAATGGAATCTTCTTGAATCTGAAAAGTCTCAAAATTCTCATGTACTTTGCCTTTTATGTGCAAGTTTGAAAATATGATAGCCGTTTCAACCTTGTTCTCCTCCTTGGAATAATGTGATTGATGTTTGGAAGCACCAAGCATTCCTTCACCATGTTCCCACATCCCTAAATGTGGTTTTACCTTAGATGGAGCTCTTGAATATCTTTTAGGTATAATAAGATCTATATTGACATCATTATCCATGTTTACAACTTATTGTACACTAACATCATCAAATGGATTTGTGACAGTAGGTCCTTGACTAGTGAAATGACCTTCATATTTTTGTTTGATTGAACACTCATGATCATGTTAATTAGATTCATCATCAAACTTGTCATCAGATGTGTAATCTTTTAGAGTATAAAAACCTTTATCCAACTTATCAAATTCCTTGTATATGGCATTGAAAATTTTCCATAAATCTTATTCCTCATGAATGTCATCTTCAAGAGATATTTTATCTACCTTGGTCTCATGAGACTCTCTTAGGACTGCCACTTCTTGAGGAGTGATTTGACTTTCATCCTTGATAGTACACTCCATTTCATGCTTGAGATGGTCATTTACAACTTCATGATCAGATATGGATTCTCCTTCAAATACCTCTCTCTTCAAGTCTTGGCCACAATCCTCATAGATACACATCCCCTCAAAAACGGAGGCATTAGAGTCTACTTCATGGACATACATCCCTTCAAAAATGGAGGAATTAGCTTGTGGAGTTTCCTTTTCTTCACCAAAGGGAGTCCCTATGGTGATTTCTTCCTCATAGTCACTCATGAGATCTTCTTGATTGGCCATGAATTGATTTTGCTCTTCTTCACTTTCTTCTCTCAAGATAGGCTATTCCTCAAGAAGGGGTGGGGTGGGAGGTTGATAGATGGGCTCATGTGAAAGAGCTAGAATATTAGGTGTGGTGGAAGGCTGATGAGTTGGAGATGGGGTGTGAGGTGAAGGATAATATTTATGAACTGAAGATGGAGTTTGAGGGGTAAGACAAGGCTTATGAGTGGATTTAGGAAAGAGAAAAACACTAGTAAGCTCATAGGGGAGTGAATTATTGGGTTGACTAGGAGAAATGCCTACATAATCAAGAGCTGCATCTTATCAATAATATCATTGTGTAAAATCCATGGAAACATCTGATTTCATATGAAAAGGCAAATAAGAGTACTCTTAAGGCTGATAGGCATCATGATATGAATGGTATGGCTCATATTGGGATTGATAGAGAGGTGTTTCTTGATAAGTTTCTTGGTAACCTTCCTAATAGGGTTGTCCAAAAACATGGTGTCCATATGGAGAAGGAAATGAAGGGCCATAGGTATTTCATGGCTCATAGGATTGGTAGCCATTTTGATAAGACTATTGAGGGGTAAAAAGTGATTCATAGCAAGGTTGATAGGAAGTTCCATGATAAGAGTATTGGCCATAACTATCCATATCAACATCATATGTCAAAGGAAACACAACAACTAATCAAGATTTTCAATTAGATATACTTGGGATGCTTAAAACTAGAAGTTATCATTCAGAGTCACCATTGGTGCTAGCTTACTTTTTACCAAAAGTTGATTAGAGGAAAGACACACCAGCAATCTTCCCACTCTCTTGGACCTTGGTCCCACTGAGCATTGAAAAAACCATTGTCACTTGGATTTATACCCTTTGAAGATATGTCTTAGCTCTCCTCATCCAAGTGGCATAATTGAAACACCTCTAGGCTTGTGGATAGCCTATGAATGAGGTTAATCTCTAGATAGGGCTAACTTCCTTTATGTACCACTTTGGATCACTACTACACCAAAAATTTGTGAGAGAAAAAGGAGACAAAAAACTAAAAGCAAACTATCCTAAGAGAAGTGATACACAAAATAAGTTGATGACTTCCAACCAGTTACATGTTACACATGAGAATAAAGGATTAACCAAACATACACTTTCCCAATTTTAATATGCTCACATTAATGTTTAATTATGAGTTTATCGATGAATGTTTAGGATAGGAGGGATAAACTATTAAGCACAAAATATACTGAGAGGGGGGGTGAATCTATAAATTATATATCTTTTACTTAATCTAATTTATTTTCTTTAACCACTTAATCACACATTCAATATATGAAATAAAATCGAAAATATAATATGTAGCACACGAGAGAGAGAGAGAGAGAGAGAGAGAGAGAGAGAGAGAGAGAGAGTAGATTTTTATGTGAAAACACAAAGTGAGAAAAAATAAAGAGAATAATCTAAATTACATGAATGTTCACCAACTCAAATTACAAAGTTCACAACTACCAAATTGCAGGAGCACCAATCCCTTTACTGAGCACCAACACAACAACTATTTGTGAGCACCAACCCATAGGAGCACCAACCCCTTGCAAATATTTGTGAGCACTAACCCATAGGAGCACCAACCCATATTGTGTATAAAACACAACTATCTCTCAATGTTTCTTACTCAACAAATGATAGAACTCTAAAATATCTCCTACTTTTCTCTCTTTGAAAAAAAATACAAACCATGCACTCTCTTGCATATTACAAATGGATTCCCAATTCTTTATTTATAGCTTTCCAAATTACATTTGGCATTCACCTATTATGACCCTTCATATCCTTGCATTTGAAAAGTCATATGGTGACCCTTCATAAGCAATGTGTCCTTTCCTCTTTTGTATTTATTTTGGTGACTTTTTGTATTTCTCAAAGTGTCACTTCATATAAAAATGTGCCATACACTCTTTTGTCTTCACATAGTGACTCTTGGAATTCCTCGGGATGACTCTTCATGAGAAAATGCATCCCATTCCTCTTTTGTCTTTTACCCCGTGACTCTTCGACTTCTCCATGGGCCCTCTTTTGAATTATATCCAACCAAAAAACTATTCATTAATATTAAATAAATATTAACACATATTGGCCAAAATATGAATATTAAACACACCATTAAATGCAATGGAGCCTTTATCACTAATAATGCTAGACCTTTGGCATCAATGACAATATTTCCAATAATCTCCCCTTTTATCATTGATGGCAACCTCAAACTGAAACTACCACATCCTGAAACTTGCACATACTACCATCTAAAAAACATATAGTAACTCTCCCTTACTGTAGTAACCTGTACATTTTCCCTATACCTATTTCTACACCTATACCTATTATTATTCATTTTGACATCAATGGCAAAGGGCCTACTTGGAGATAACACTTAGCTCCCCCTCAACTAATGTTAAACCTCAATGGCAAGAATTAAAATAAATTACTCCCAATTTCTCTCACAAATACTCAAATGTGTCTTTTGGTGGTGCCTTTGTAAAAATATATGCAATTTTCTCTATAGTACTAATATAATCCATCTTAACCTATTGATTTGCAACTTGCTCTCTCAAGAAGTGATATCTAATGGGACTATGTTTTATTCTTGAATGCATCACCAGATTCTTCAAAATATTAAAAACACTTGTGTTGTCACAAAAAATATAAATAGGTTCATCATATTTTACCTTAATATCTTCCAAAGTTTTCTTCATCCAAAGCACTTGATTACAACACAATACCGCTGTAATATATTCTACTTCAGCTGTAGAAAGTGATACTAAATTTTGCTTCTTGCTTAGCCATGATACTAAGCTATCACCAAGGAAGAAAGATCCTCCACTTCTACTCTTTTTTTCATCCAAGCACCCTACCCATTCTGAATCTATATAAGAAACCAAAGTGAAATCTCTAACTATGGGATAACACAATCCATAATCCAATGTCCCCTTGATATATCTAAATATTCTCTTCACCAATTGAACATGACTATCTTTTGGAGATGACTGATATCTTGTAACCATACCTACTACATGCATGATGTCTGGCCTTGATGCTATAAAATATAAAAGACTACCAATCATAGATCTATACAAATATTGATCTACAATAGGTGAATCTTCATCCTTGCTAGTGTACACATTGGTGTGCCAACTAGTGCATAATCATCAAAACCAATTTATTTTAACATTTCCTTATCATATTTACTTTGAGATATGAAAATTCTTTTATCTAACTAAAATATTTGCAATCCTAAGAAAAATGACAATTCTCCAAGTGTAGACATCTCAAATTATTTTTTTATATTATTAGAATTTTTTTGTCATCTTTTCAATATTTCCTTTAAAAATGATGTCATAAACATATACCACAATAATAAATTAATGTTTACCTTCTATTTTGATGTAGAGATTATTATCAACAAATCCTCTCTTAAAACCTTGATATTATAGGTACCTATCAAGTCTTGCATACCAAGCTCTAGAGCTTGTTTCAATCCAAACAATGCTTTCTTCAATCTGCATACATGGCTACTAATATTTGGGAGAATAAATCCCTCAAGCTGATCAATGTAGACCTCTTCTTCTAGATTCCTATTTAGGAAGGTAGATTTGACATCCATCTAAAACACTTTGGAATTTTTAAACACTACATATGAAAGAAACATTCTAATAGCCTCTAACCTTGCCACTGGTGCAAAAGTTTCTTCAAAATCTATTCCCTCAATTTCAGCATATCCTTTACATACTAATCTTGCTTTATTCCTGGTCACTTATCCATTTTCATTCAACTTATTTTTATAAACTCATTTTGTTCCTATCACATTGTGATATTTTGGTCTAGGCATTAGTTCCCAAGTATCATTCTTTTCTATCTGATTTAATTCTTCATCCATAGCCTTAATCCAATGCTTATTAGGTCTATCTTTTGAAAAAGTTATAGGCTAAATTTTATATAACAAAGAGAAATTAACTTGCTCAGACTCACTTATCATCATTCTTCTAGTGTAAATTCCTTAATTTATGTCTCCATTGATGTCACTTTCATTATGATTTCTCTAAACATATTTGGATGGATTTTTGGTGTCTTTTTTCACCTTCTTCTCATCTTCATTCGATTCTTCAAAATATTCCTCTTCAATGATTTCAAGAATGTCTATTGGATCATTGATTCTTTGTGTTCCATCTTATTTTATCCTGACACTTGCACTTTCAACAATTTTTTTTGTTTTTTTGTTATAAAATTTATAAGCTTTAATTTTAAAATAACAACTAAGATATATACCTTCATCTACTCTAGATTCAAACTTCCCAAGTTTTTCATTAGTTCTCTTTATGAAGCATCTGCTACCGAAAACTCTAAAAAAATCAACTGTTGCTGGTTTGTCTTTCCATAGCTCATAAGAAGTCTTGTCACTATTGACTCTCAATAATGCTCTATTCTAAATATGCACTATTGTAGTAACTTCCTCTCTCTAGTATTTATTTGGTATCTTAGATTAATTTAGTATTGTCCTCACCATCTCCTAAACTATTATGTTTCTCTACTTAACTACTCTATTTTGTTGGGGAATTTTGGCTACTGAATAATGTCTCTTTATTCCATGGTCTTCACAAAACTCAATAAATTGATCTGACATGAATTCTCCTCCTCTATTTAATCTTAGACACTTAATATTCAAACTAGTTTCATTCTCAACTAATGCTTTGAATGCTTTGAAGTGTCTAAAAGATTCTAATTTTTTCTTTAAAAACATTACCCAAGTCATATGTAAAAAATCATCAATAAGAAACACGAAATATTTCTTACCTTGAGTACTTTGAGATCTCATAGGTCCACATAGATCAGTGTGAACAAGATCTAAAATATGAATGGTTGAGTACTATTTTATTTTGAACTGCCTTCTGGCCTGCCTCCCATGTTGATAAGGTTCACAAAGAATGTTGGATGGCTTTATAATCTTTAGAAGATTTCTGACTACTTGCTTTTTTTAATGTTGACAAGATTGTAAAAATTTATATGTCCCATTCTCTTTTTCCATAGCCAACTTTATTCAATCTAAATCAAACAACATCTTTGACCTTTGATGTCTGATAACATATATAAATTATTGCATGTTCTCTAAGCATCTGCAATCAAAACATCTAAATATTTTCTCCTAATTTCACAACCTTCTATATAAAACTTTAGTGTATACCCCTAATCACACATTTGACTTACACTCAAAATATTATGTTTAAGACCTTCTACATACAAAACATTTCTAGTTTTAGTTCTACCATTATGAAAACTTAATGTACCTTTTATAGCAATTTTGGTAGTAGTATTATCTCTAAATTTCATTGTGCCACCACTGACCTTATTCAAGGTTATGAAATTCATTTTATCTCCTATCATATGCCTCAAACATCCAATATTGATGAACCATGGCTTTTATTCATTTCTTTCATGCAAAGTTGTCTGTACCAACATAGATTTTTTACGTTGTTTCATCTACCATGAACATGTCTAAACTTCCTTCTTGATGAATAAAGCCTTGAAACTCTGGTCCTTCTTGATTGACTCAAACACACTTCTATAATACTAGGCTATGTGTCTAAAGTTTTTGCACTTGGAACATATTATGGCCTCTTCATTAAAGCTTGATATAGGAGCAAAAGAGTTATGGATTTTGCTTGACTCTCCATGACTTTCCTTCTCCTTATTTTTGAAATTATTAGCTCTTTTTTGACATTCTATTTTCTTATGACCATATCCATTACAATAAAAATAATAACCATAAAAATAGGACCTATTTGTGTATCTCTGACCTCATTTCCTTTTGTAGCTCTTTTCCCTCTAGCCTTCTTTGTTTGATATTTCCTCTATATTCTTAACTTCTTCCCTTTTTATTTCCTCTTTTGTAAGAGCTTCAGTATAGCTCTTTCCTTCTTTCCTTGTCTATGAAAGTAGTGGCCTCCCCTTTCTATTTTCAAATCTAATACCTATCTTATCTGAAATTAATCTTTGATTTTTTAATATCTTATTCAACATATTAGTGTTATTCTCAAATTCTGAATCATTGGTTGCTCTATCATTGATTGCTTTATGTGTTTTCTCAAGATCTTCTTTTAAAAAAGCAATTTCAATAACATACTTTTCACATTCTTTACATACTATTTGCAACTATGTCATTAGATCTTCTTCATTCCTCTTGGCTTCTTCAAAGTGTGCTTGTAGATCTTCAATTATTCCCTTTGACTCCTTTTCATTTTTCTCGATCTGGAGATTTAATATTTGATTCTTATTTTCAAGAGATTTTAACTTTTTTAAGGAAAAAATGAGTTCTCCTTCCAGATTTACTTCAAATTCATCCTATTCTTCTTCTTGATCAACTATAATTTTTCTTGTGGAGGCATCTTCATGTATGGCCATGGATAGAATCTCTTCTTCTTCTTCTGAATCATTGACTCCACTATCTTTAGCTGAGCTAGGATCTTTAGAATATAAACTCTTCTTATTGAATCTCTTCTTGAATTTTCCTTTGAAATTCTTCTTGTATATAGACTTTCCTTCTTCATTTTTACCATTGCCCTTATCTTGGCACTTAGCTACAAAATGTCCAATATTTCCATAATTAAAACATTTAAAAGGTAATTTTCCTTGATATTTACCTATTCCCTTTTTTGGCTTGAGAATGAATAGAGATCCATTGTCATCTTCACCATCACTAGAACTATCACTTGATTATTGAATCTAAACCTTCTCTTTCTTTGATGTCTTGAAATCAGCTTCTATTTTTCATATTTTTCTTGTTCAATCCACATTTTATATGTCATAAGAATACTATGTAGCTCATCCATCTTAAGTTTGGCTAAATTCTTCATCTCTTCAATTACTAAAACTTTTGCATCATATCTCAATGGTAGAGATCTCAAAACTTTTTGAGCCATAATTGATTCTTCTAACTTTTCTCCAAGACCTTGAATCTGATTAACTATTTGATCAACCCACAAAAGATAACTTCAGATATTTTCTTCCTCTTCCATCTTCAAACTTACAAACTATCTTCTAAAAGTTTGAAGCTTATCTTGATGAACCTTTCTATCACCTTTGTAAATATTCTCAACTTTTACCTAAGTTTTAATAGTATATTTAAATTACATAACTTTAACAATTTTTTATTCACATAAACCAAATAAAATAGAATTTAAAGCTTTAGAATTATTTTCACTTGCCTTATTTTCTTGTAGATTATTTAAAAGTGTCTATGGCTCTTCATATTCCTCCACCACTACTTTCCAAATGTCAAATCCAAGGGCCATCAAATAAGTATTCATCCTTATGCTCTAAAAATCATAATTTGTCCCATCAAATAAAGGTGCCTTATTTATATAAAAACCTTCATGTGATCTAGCCATCATATTTTACTGATCTACTTTAAAGTTGTAAAACTTTTTCAAAAGGAACCTGCTCTGATACCAATTGTTA
This sequence comes from Torreya grandis, assembly GCA_037957365.1. Taxonomy (NCBI): domain Eukaryota; kingdom Viridiplantae; phylum Streptophyta; class Pinopsida; order Cupressales; family Taxaceae; genus Torreya; species Torreya grandis. The sequence goes on along the minus strand of JARHVA010007332.1, from coordinate 641,111 downwards.
AGCATGAAATATATTGAGAGGGGGAGTGAATCAGTATATTATATATCTTTTACTTAATCTAATTTATTTTCTTTAACCACTTAATCACACATTAAATATATGCAATAAAATTGAAATGATAATATGCACCACACGAGAGAGAGAGAGAGAGAGAGAGAGAGAGAGAGAGAGAGAGAGAGAGAGAGAGAGAGAGAGAGAGAGAGAGAGAGAGAGAGAGAGAGAGAGAGAGAATTTTTACGTAGAAACTCAAAGTGGGAAAAACCATGAAGAAAAATCTCAAGTATATAAATGATCACCAACTCAAATTACAAATTTTGCAAGTACCAACTTACAGGAGCACCAACCCCTTTTCCAAGCACCAATACAAAAACTATTTGTGAACACCAACCCAAAGGAGCTCCAACCCCTTGCAAAGATTTGTGAGTACCAACCCATAGGAGCACCAACCCCTCTTGTGTATAAAATATAACTATCTCTCAATGTTAATTACTCAACAAATGATAGAACTCTACAATATCTCATGTTTTTCTCTCTTCAAAAACAAATACAAACCATGCACTCTCTTGCATATTACAAATGGCTTCTCAAGCCTTTATTTATATATTTCCAACTGAAATTTGGCATTCACCCTTTGTGACCCTAAAATCCTCATGGAAAATGGCACCAAACTTGCATGAACCTTTGTATCCTTGTATTTGAAAAGTCATGTGGTGACCCTTCATAATCAAATGCATCCTTTCTTCTTTTGTCTTTATCTTGGTGACTTTTCATATTCCTCAAAGTGTCCCTTCATGGAAAAATGTGCCATACCCTCTTTTGTCTTCACATGGTGACTCTTAGAATTCCTCAAGATGACTCTTTATGAGAAAATACATCACATTCCTCTTTTGTATTTTACCCCATGACTCTTTGACTTCACCATGGGCCCCCTTTTCAATTATATGCAACCAAAAAAGTATTCATTAATATTAAATGAATATTAACACACATTAGCCAAGATATGAATATTAAAAACACCATTAAATGCAATGGGACCTTTATCACCAATAATGTTAGACCTTTGAAATCAATGAAAATATTTCCAACATAAACAAGATGCCTTGAATGGCACTAGTGAATAGGCTAACTCACTTAACCTTGACACTTCCTAGAACACTTTGCATGACCTATAAGAAGAATCTCTAAATAGGTGAGAGAATGAGATGACATGATAAAGAATCCATAGTCTTCACTAATCAAGATCTATCAATCAAGTAAAAATTATATGAAGAGTTATGGAAGAGTTAAAAATCATTATTTTTATTGATCAAATGGTATGAAATAGAGAAGAGCTTCATCATTCTCACGTGGAACATAAGTTATAAAGGTCAAAATGGCTATTTCTTATAGAACTTGAGAGAGAGAGGAGAATAAAGAAGCCTAAAGGTCACAAAAAAACTTTTCAAGCTGATAAAATGAGTTAATTATTCATGAGAATAGGGTTTCAAATGATGAAGTACAAGTGTCCATACAAGGCATGAAACTCATGAAATGTGGCATGAAACTCCTTGTGTTGGCTCAAAACACTAACGTCATAATCCACACCTATTTGAAAATCCAAAAACTAACTAGGGATATGTAAAATGATTGGAATTAGAATGAATGATTTCATACATGCCTATCCATACATTGGTTTCAGTCTTAGTCATTTAGAGTCTTCTCAAAATAAGATATCATCATTTGTATTCAAAATAAATCTTATTTCTAACACCTTACACACTTGGCCTAAAATTTGGTTTTATTTTCCAATGAAAATATTTAAAATATATTTTATGACATGTTTCAATACCTTCCATGTCCTTATAATCATTAGGCACACCTTAAAATCAGCTCACTTAAAGTTTTCCACTCTTCTCACTAGCTTGGTTACTATGTCTATCTTGACTGGATGAGATGAAGAAGTTTTTTTAGGTAGTTAGGATTTGTTTCAAGGAATGAAATTTACATTTGGATTTACCTTAAGTCTTAATATTCACTTCTATATGATTATAATCTCTTTGAAACTCATGGAACTTGCACAACACATAAAATAGTCTAAAATACCTTATTTTGTACTCCATCCATATAGTTACGTACAAATAAAAAGGATGGGAAGGAGACTAAAATAGTCCTATATAACCTAAAATCATCATTATATGAGAAATATTTCATTTGAGTAGCTCACCATCCTCATCTTCCCAATTGGGTCCTTCCAAGGGTTTAGCACGGGTTTTAGGCCTATTTACACTCTTAAGCTTTGTTCATAATAATATGGCATTGAAAGTGAAAAAAAATTAAACAATAATGATATTTATGACCCATAGTAACACCTATCAACCTATTATATTCCCATTCATAGCTTCAAGGGAGATGTAAGCACTTTAACTTAGCCTCTTGAGCTCTTCCTTTGCATTACACATGCCCAGTGTTGAATTTGAGCCAAAAGATGGATTATTTGTGTTTCATATGAATGGTTAAATATTAAAAAAATCTATAATGATCCTATAGACATTTATTGTTCCATTTTAACCCATTAATAGAGCTAGAAGTGTCATTGGTCTACTATTTGGCTTTAGGTCAAAACCCTACCCAAAGGGCTTGACTATAACCTTGGGGTTTTTTATCACCCTATTTGCTTTATCCATTGTGATGAAGGTCTATAATGTTTTCATATTCTTCATATAAATTCACAAACCTCCTTGAATTATATAACCAACTTATAGTCCATCCTTCTCACTCATCTTCTCCAACCTACCAGTTTGTGCATAAATAGAAGTGCCCTCTATCTAAGATAAAATAGAGGGAACTTCCCCTATTTATATATACCAATAATGTATTTAATATTATTATCCAATTATTTAGTATTATCTAGGAATTTTTTTACTCTTTGATCAAGTCTCTATACCTCCTAACCTCTTCAAGATCCAAGACAAACTCTTTAAAAGGTAGACTGTGCAGGGTTTCAAGATGTGGATTGTGTATTGAAATATATGAATCCTTTTTATATTAAAAATACACTATGATATATCCATGGGAAATTATTACCTAAATTTGGATCACTTTTTTTATCATGTATACCATTAGGCCTTTTCCAAACTATGCTTTGATCATGCTTTACTTTGACTGGCCTAGAATGGGGTCATATACTATGATTGTATTCTTCTTTCATATATGTGGTCACACATGATTCAATATTATATTTAATGCCTATAATTCCATTTATAATATCCAAATATAATTTATAATTATTTTGAAACTATTTGTCTTGTCCTTATGCGCTTCTACACTCACAGTCCCCAAACTTACTCACTGTCTGTCTCAGTTACAGTAGACTATGTTTTTTTTTAGATGGGGTTACCTATAGGAAAATTAGGATGTCTAAAATACTTATTCAAGATTTAAAACTTAATTTTCAATTTTTCACTCTTATGTCATGGCACCTAGCTAATTGTATATGACAGTCATAGGGTAGACTGATTATATGCATGGTATATGACTACAAACTATGAATATTGATTTAGAAAATGAAGATTTAAGGTGAAATATATTATTAAAACCTTGAAAACATGGAAATTAAACTATCAAAACCCTATGGAACCATTAATAAATCATAATGGTCTAGAAAATGATGGAAACTTACCTGTTGCATATAAAAGTGATTCCTCTTAAAACTTAAGATACTTAGCTCATCAAAACACCTTGAAACATGAAAAAAGCATGAGAAAAATGAGGGGATATTTTCAACATCATCTATAAACTATCTCAACAATTGGATTATATGTAAATACTCAAACCAAGTCAAAACTTATAGGGTACATAGATTATCATGAATATTAGATAGTCTAACTTCTTAGGAATGGTTCATAAATATTACACCACCATTATTGTGCTACCAAACATCAAATAGAAATTGAATAAGTGCAAAATTCACTCCCAAGAGCAATTTATTTAAAAACCTCTCCTGTTGACCATACCAAGTACAAACCTGAAGACTGGTTATATGTTTTTAGAAGGGTGAAAAAGGAGCATAATGATTTTATCTCATAATTTTCACCTTGAAATCATTTAAAACATGGAATTGAGCTTGAGGAAGCTAAGGATACATTATCTGAACTTTTCCCATGTGTCACACTCCTTTGTGGGTTGTACATGTGCCAAACATTTCTATTTTCAAAGGAAACTAATCTTTATTATAAATAAGCTATCACATTTTAGTTATTAAAAGTTACGTAAAGACTTCTTAGGACACATGGGATGTGACATCACCTTTTAAAACCTTAAAATTTCCTAAAGAGGTCATACAATTCATTTAATGCTCTATTTTGACTTTTAGAATGACTCAAAATGATATATTGACTAATATGACTAATGACCAAGGATATTGTGACATTAAATGACATAAAATAACCTATTATATACATTTTAAAATAATAATAAACCCTTGAAAAACCAAAAAAACAAGTTTTTACCTATAGGGGTCCCAATTTGACCTATAGGGTCAAATTTGGTCAATAGAATTTAACTAGTCTTCCTTATAATCCACATTAAATTTATCTAATAATGAATTCAAAACTAATTTACATTCATAAGGAAATGAATATGATGCATGAAAATTCTATCAATGAGTGTAGTGAGCCCATATATTAGTGGGTTGTCCCTACCCACCCCAACCATTAGTTGGGAAGTGAAACAAACACCTAATGATGAAATTGGAAAACATAAATACTCTTGCTAACATGATGTAGGTAGAGCCAAGATAGAAGGTTTATGGTTCCAATATAACAACTAAAACACAAAAATAAAGGAAACCAGATGTCACTAAACCCTAGTAATTGTAAAATAATTTAACACACCATGAAATACAATCTAGACAACTGTAGTATAAATAAATCAATAATTTCCTCCTCAATCTAGGGTTAGATCCAAAATCAAAAATAACAACAAAATTTCAAAAAACCCTAAAACCAAAAATAGAAACAACTAATCAAGGTTTTAGTTTTCTCAATTCACATATACACCATACAGGGTGAGGTGCAATTATACAATCTCAACCATAATGTATTTCCTTGACTATTTATTAATTTAGTTTAGTCATATTTAGGAGCCAAATAATGCTTCTAAACCATAAACAAGTCTCGTTTAAAATTTTCAAGTCCCTGGTAAAACACTCATTTCTTAAATAAAGGTTTGACCACTTACTCGTTTAACTACACAATGTAGTATCATAAATAAGCTAAATAACCAACTATCTCCACTTTCCTTCCCTTTTCATCCTCATTTTTACTTTTTTTCCATTTTTATCCCACACACTTATTTAACCATTATCCATTCATAATTAACAATAGTTACATCTGGGATAATTATTTATACTACCAAGTGGAATTCCACTAAACACAACAGTAGGTAGTTAACAACTCCATTATTTGGTTCCTCATAAATGTTGATAAGTTTAAAACCCTCAATGACCTACATGCTTGCCATAATATTCATACATGGTATCTTCAAAAACAATGAGTAGTTTCCAAAAAAATGAAACCCTAATTGAGTGTTATGACATAAGTCAAAACCCACATTACCATATGGTTGGGTTTATTAACCCCATAAAATATGACATTGACCATGTATTTTATGACTTATGGTTTGAATAATATATTTTAATAAAGCCATTGTCCTTTATTAATATTAATTTATCCCTTATTGGACTTTATTTAGTGAAACCATACACTTAAACCTCCAAATGGTCTCAAGATCAATGTACACAAAATAATTAAAGGCCATAAGACCTTCAACATCCATCTTGAATGCACTCAGATACCAAACTACATATCTATAAATACAAAGATTGATTTATTGGAATTAGAAGTATACCATTCATAACTAAATACCAACTGATTGCTTCATAATAATATAAATTAACAATTACAATAATCAATTAAATGACCATAAATCAACTACACATAAAAAATGCATGATACAAAACTCAAAGCTAAAATCAAATTTTAAAAATGGTTTTGGTTCGAGTTGGTGATTCTATCTATATAAAACTTTCAATTTTAACTATATTTTCCACCTTTGTCACTATCCTCAATTTCCCTTATCCAACTTAACTCAATCAAGGCAACACCTATAAATATGCTAACAAAAGGCATTAGTAGTACCTAATCTCATATAGTCAAATCATAGTACCTAATCTCATATAATCAAATCAAAGATACATGAATTTAACTCTATATTAAATAAATAATAATAATAATAATAATCAATCTAAAATACAACATTTTGAAATAATCAAAATATCCTCCATATATCATCTACAGTAAAATGTCAATATAACATAATAGTCCAATAAATAGTCATAGTCAGAATGCTAGGTAGGAGTGGGCATGACATTCACCCTTCCTTAAAAATGGTACCATCCTTAGGGCCTAAAATAATCGAGGATAATGCTACTAAACACTATTTTAATCTTATTAGGTAGAATTTGTTTCACCCATTTGATCCCATTGGACCAATACTTGTTACAATTTTATTTTTCATAATTTAGTGGTGCACTAAGCCAAAATATTGATGGGTTTTAGTTGAATTGTTTCTTTGTCCTCCAACTAAATACTATTCGAATTTGGAACATGTTATGGATCTAAAACATATTTTATTAACAATGTGACATGAAAAAGTCATGGATTATAGATAGAGAATAGGGAAGTACTAGACAATAAGCCATTTGGATAATCTTTTCCATTATGTCAAAAGGTCCAAAATAACATGGTGCTAATTTAGAATCTTTTCCAAACTTGATCCAACTTACCTAGGATCTTATCCTCAAAAATACCTTATCAAGGAATTCATATTCTTTATGAGATCTTTTTAAATATGCATAACATTTCTTCTGATAGAAGGTAAATTTTAACCTTTGACATATGATAGCGATTTTCTCATCATAATCTTGAAAATTTATTGGCACTGAAAACACACAATTTTCCAAGTTATTCCAACCCAAATGAGTTCTACACTTCCACCCATACAAGGATTTAAATTTTCAATCTTGATCACAAAATGTTAGGTATTGTTATGGGAAAATTCTACCAAGTGAAGTAAATATCCCCACTTCTATTATTGATCCATAACATAAATTATAAGCATGTCCTCAACAATCATGTTCATCATTTCAGTTTGACCATATATTGTTAGGTGATAGGTTAAACTAAAAGTTAGCTTTGTCCTAAAATCTACCATCATGGTTTGATAAAATTGAGAAGTGAATAGTTTATCTCTATCTTAGATGATCAATTAAGGTAAACCATGAAGGGAAACCTCTTATTTTACAAATATTTTTGCAAGAATGGCAACATCATCCATGATGTTACCTATAATAAAGTGAGCCACTTTCATGAGTTTATCAATCACAATCAGGATTGAATCATGTTAACTTTGATGTTTAGACAATCCCATGATAAAATCCATTGATATTATATACCACTTCCTTTTTAAAATATAATGAGGATAAATCAATCCTCTAGGATGACCATGTTTAGTGTTCACACTTTAGCATTCCAAACACTTTACTAATAGACAACCACATCTTTCTTTAAACTAGGCCATAAATACAATTACTTTAGAATTTATGTCATTTTATTGACACCTAAGTAAATATAATGAGGTGAAATATGTACTTCACTTAAAACACATTCCCTCATATTTCTTAAGTTTGAAACAAAAATTATGCCTTTGTGTCTCAACAGACCATCTAGATCCACTGAAAAACTAGGATCAAAACTTGTTTATCTTATTTTATCATAGATTTTTAAACATTCCAAGTATTATTTATATTGTTCTAACTTGAAAAAAATTAATTCATACCTTAGAATAGAGAAATTAGAAATGTAGGTTCACCTATTGAGAGCATCAACTACTCTATTCTCTTTTCCCTTCACATTATATAACGGTATCAAAATTATAGATCAATTCTAACCATATTTTGTGCCCTACATTTAGCTCATCTTAAGAAAATAAGTGCACAAGTCTTCTATGGTATGATTTAATTGTGAAATTATTTCTTAACAGGAAATGTTTCCATAGTTTGAGTGCATGAATTACAAAAACTAACTGTACATCATGAATTGGGTAATTATGATCATGAATTTTACATTTCCTAGACTCATAGGCAACCACATTGACATCTTGAATCAATACAACACCAATATCCACCTTTTAGGTATCAACCCAAATTAAAAAATTTTCATTTATATTTGGTATAATCAAAATAGGAGTTGAGGTTATAAAGTATTTCATCCCTTAAAAAGATGCATCACACTTAGGATACCACCCAAACTTATTTTCCTTCCTTTGCAAGGAATTTATAATATTTTTAATCCTTGAAAATTCTTGTACATACCTTTTATAGTAGCCGATAATCCCCATGAAACTTATCACTTTATGTATATTAGTTTGTGTTGTCTGCTCAATAATGGTAGTAATGTTTGTAAGACCAACTTCAAGTCCATCACAATAAACTGTGTCCCAAATAATGAATTTATAATTAGAAAAAGGAACACTTGGAAATATTTCTAAATAAATTATGCTACCTTAAACACTACAACTCCAACCTTATATATTATTCATGCTCTTGTTCATTCTTTAAATAGATTTATATGACATCTAAAATTACTAACACAAATTGGTAAAGATAATATTTTAAAATGGTATTCATTAAATTCATGAAATAAGTAAGAGCATTAGTTAATCCAAAGGGCATAACCATAAATTCATAATGTCTATATATAGGTCTAAAAGTTGTTTTATGAACATATTCATCTGTGATGCAAAGTCGGTGATACCCTGATCAAATATCTATCTTTAAAAACATGGTTTTTCCTTTTATTTGATAAAAAATATCATCAATTCTAGGAATGGGATACTTTTTTTATAGTGACATTATTTAACATTATATATTCAATGCATAACTTAGGTGTCACATATTTATTTTTAACAAAAACTATAGGATCTCCTTATGATGACACACTAGGACATATCATTTTCTTATCTAGTAGATCTTATAAATTAACATTAAGTTCTCTCAAATCCACTACATTCATCTAAAAATGTGCTTTGGATGTTGGTACAATACCAGGTATCACATCAATTGCAAAGTAAAATGTTCTTTTAGGAAGAAATCTAGGTGGTTATTATAGAAAAACATCTATAAATTCCTCCAAGATAGGATATTCTTGGAGAATATACTTTATTTCCTCAAAATATTCATTTAGTTTAATGGCATAAAATTTTATTCCCTTTTGTAATATATTTCCTTAATTGCAAGGCTGAAAGTATTCTTGGATTTGAATATTTAGTGATTCCTTGTAAAACAACCAATTTTTATTCTTCATATATGAATTAGATTCTATTTATATAGAAATATAGCTTGGTTTGATGATTTTTCAACCATTACATATATAAAATGATTTCATAATATCTTAAAGGGTCAAGGAATAGGTTCGCTTGAGTCTTAAAATCTCTTAAATTAATCTCAACTTGCTCAAGACATTTAGATATAACCACCTTCCTTTTGATGCCAAAATCTACCTCCCATCCTTATCTAAGTATTCATGGTTTGGTTTTACACTTAAAATAACTTTTAGGAGAAATAAAACTATGAATTTCTCTTTAATCTATCAAAATTGAGAATGAAAAACTATAAATTATACCTCGAGTCTCAATTAGAGTTGATTGAAATTTTACATTTTGATTGTTTACAACTATGTAGACTTTTTTATTACTTTTTAGTTTAGGTTATTTCTTATAGTAATTATTTTCACTACATTCCTAAAAAAATACACTAGTTTTGGTTGGAAGAGGGACTAAGTTAGCTCATGTGGTAGGTCCATGAAAGATCTATGGATTGATTCCTTCAACATATTTCTTAACAAAAGAGTGAGATTTAGAACTATTAATATTATGGAATTTAAATTCATATTTAAAACTCTTTCCAATAGTATTATTTTGGTCATTCCTCTTAAAATTATTACTCACAGGTGGAATAGTTGTTGTTTACTTACTTTTTAGCTTATTATTCTAAAATTCTTGTCTTACCTTATGGTGAGACTTCCCTTTCTCTTCAACATGGCGTGTTGATTCCAAAGTAACAACTAAGGTCTTAAGGTTTTTCATATTCACACCATGCATCAATATCTCATTTAAACACAATTTAAATTTGGTGACCTTTGGTTCCTCATCTTGCATATAATTCACATGGTGCATAAGTCCTAAAAACTTGTTTTTATACTAAAAAACTATCATAGTTCCTTGTTTCAGAAACTGAAACTCAGTGATTTTCTATTCTTTATATCTATTATTAATTTTTTTGAATTATTTATCAAATATTTCCCATGAAAGAGTCAAGGAATTGTATCTCTTAATATAACATAAATGAACGCACCATATTTCTGTATCACCTACCATTTGTATGTTCAAATGCATGCCCTAAATTTATAACTCAAGTTCTAAAAAGTAAAGTACTTCTGCAAATTAATCATCCATGTCTCAATGGCATCACAAATTTATTCTCTAAAAAATGTGGGAGGAGTATTTTTTTTAATTTTTTATGATGGGATCCACAACCTTAGGTTCTCATGGATTCATATCATGCATCTCTTCATCTTGCACACCTTGTAGATTCTATAGGTGTGTTGACCTCCAACCCTAAATCTTTATCTACACTTGAATATTATACATTTCACCTAGGAAATCATGTAGAAAAACATTATGTTCCTTAGCAATAGGTTCTTTAAGGTTTTCTTGATTTTTAGCCTAGCTACATTCATGATCAACATCAACATCTATCTGAGCATGCTCATCTAGGTCATGATTGTCAAATAGAACACATTTGGAATTTTATTTTCTCTATTTGATCTAGTTATTAGCATCCTAACCACATTTAAACATATTCAGATCAAAAAAATTCACAATTTTTTTTCATTACACAAAGGATCTAATACTATGTGTCTAACCCCCAGAATATGAGTTACCAAAAATCATTCCCAAGGGGTTACACTCTCAAATTCTAACACCAAGTTAATATTAAACCATACATTTAAATAGTACAACTAACTTACATTCTCAAAGAGGATATAGATAACCTTTGTATAATAATAATTCATAGATAAAGGTCTCAACATGAAAGACCAAGATAAACATGATTGGTTCACTAATTCACAACACTATGATGTAAATATACTAGCTATGTATTCAAATGCACTAATCACAAGTATTTTCTTATAAAAGTAGTTGGAAATTCAAAACACATGAATGAAAGAAATATGAATCAATTTTAAATTTTGAATTCTATTTTATTGTTTCAAATAAGAATTCTCCCTTAAACATACTCTATTTCATTAGTGGTAGCCTTGACACATATTAAACCACCTTGCTCATATATGCTTAAACAACTAGATCATTCCTTCCTAGTTACTTAAAGAGGGTGTGGGTTTACTATGCCACCAAGGTATTGACACCATATAACCGATAGGGTTTACCTTTTATTTTATTCCTATAGCTCTTTAACCTTTTTATTTAACAAATAAGGTTCACCTTAAACATGTATATTTACTAATTTCAAAGTAAAAAATCACAACAAGGATTTGATATAGTCTTATTTGGAAATAAAATGAAACATATTTATCCATAATACCATACTATTTGTATCACTTTTCCCATTATTTTTTATAATTTCATCCCTCAATCGATTCATATTATAAATCTAGGTAAACAATGTAGTGTACCAAATTGGAAATAAATGTCCATAATTATGTTTGCTAACCCAATAGCATTTGTGGTGAGTATTAACATACTCATCTCAAATACTATTTCTGAGATAAACATATGAAGTTTATAACTATAATATTGAATTATCATTCAATTAACACCCATAATAAGGTTCAATTAAAGAGTATGCAAAAACATGTTAAACACATAGATGTAGAGTTTTAATTAATACTCTTCATCGATATCATGCAATTCCAATATTTAATAACCTTACCATAGTATTATATTTAATCCCATCTAATGACATAAAAATAATGCAAGTAATTTATTTTTAATAAATTATTATTCTAACCATACACAATTTTATTTATCTATATAAGGTAAACAACTTAGGGAAAAATATTATTACTACATAATATTAAAATAATTAATAGGATCGTTGAGACTTAAATAAGTATAAACAAAAGAATTATTTAATATTTCTCATATAATCCCATCCTAAATTAATACCCTGAATAGATTTAAGTCTAAACTCCTTTTCTATTAATGATTTAGAATAAGGATATAATATTATAATTAAACCCATTCACTTTAAAAATTATATTACCTAAAATAATGAAGAGACCATTGTGTAAAAATATTCCAACACTCCATATTCATTACCCAAGATTTGTGAAAACAAATTTGAAATCAAAATAGAAAAATGGTCCTTCACAATTTAATTTATCAAAAAATCGATAGGTTGTGCACAACATTAAGTAGGTTATAGCTAGTCCACATAAAAGTTCAATTATATACTATACTTAAATATATAAGCTTGTACTCGTACAAAATCAAAATGACCAAATGAATGGACTTATACATAAATGGAAAGGTAACACAATATCATGTTCAATATATAGATGAACCATATTTGATTAATTATAAACCTCAAACATTTATAACAATTATTTCTTAGTTATAAATTAAGTCATTAACATCTAATACACATTCAATAATACATAAACTTATTCAAGATTAAAATTCCCACTTTGTATTTATATTGGCGACTGCTAAATGTACTCCCTTAAGAATCTACAAGAGACATTCACATTTCTATTATAACATCAATAAAATCATATAAAAATTATATGTATTGACTAAATAATACAAAAGATTCAATTACGGTAATGAAGACCAAATCAATCAGGCCTTGGTATAAAATAACCACACTTTACAATAAGTAGTCAATAAATAAGTCTATCGTCTACAAAATAGAAACCATCAAATAAATCACCATCAAATCCAAAAAAGAATTCATCCATTGAATTAAAATAGTCATTATAACCACATCGAGCATGATCATAATACTACTTAATTATAAACACAAATCAAAATAATATCCAATCTAAGTTACTTCTATAGTTATTTTAAGTCACATCCATAATTCTAAAATCATTTCCCATAACTCCATAAGAACTATAATCAATTTTACCTATGGTATGCATCTTCCATTATATGATAAATGAATCTATTTCTAGTTATATAGGATCTTGATTAAGAACCTAACAAATACCAAATTTAAATAGACAAGTATAAATAGATCTATTTATCTATATAAAACATACTAAGAAATGCATACTTCATCTTTATCAATCAATTAAATAATTAAATTGAAACAATCATAAATAATTAAATAGCAAACATAGTCACTCAAAAAAGTGTTTGATGCAATCATTTCAATTACTCATAAAGAGTAAAATTTACCAGTTAAGATAACTATATTAATTCATAGAATTCAATAATGCATATTCTTATATTTTCACCTAATATAATACACAACAAAAAAACCCATAAGCTAAATCCAATCATCTTTACCAAGTAGACATATTGGAACCCATGGTACTAATGTTGATTTAAATAATCAATATAATCTCAAGTATGTATAATTTAAGATGACTAAATTCAGTATACCAAAATATAAAATAGGTTATGTTTTATAATCTAAAAACAACAACAAGCCTAGTTCAATAAAAATTTACGTCAAAAATATCTTATTTCTTGTATCCATACAAGGTATCTTTACAACTCATAATAAAATTAACTAGTCTTCCTTATAATCCACATTAACTCCATCCAACAATGAATGCACAACCAGGGAATCCAATCGAGTTCCATCTATAAGGTAGTTAAGATGATGCATGAAAATATTATCCATGAGTGTAATGAGCCCATCCATTAATGGTTTGTCAGTAACCACCCCAAATATAAGTTGGGAATGGAAATAAACACCCAATGAATACAATGGAACACATAAATAATCTTGTTAGCATGATGTAGATAGAGTCAAAGTAACAGGTTTAGGGTTCCAAGCCAATAATTATAACATAAAAAACAAAGGTCACTAAACTCATAGTTCATAGGTTTAGATCATGATTATATAATAGTTCAACACAACATGAAATACACTCTAGAAAATCATAGTGCAAATAAATCAATAGTGTCCTCCTCATACTAGGGTTTGAAGTCAAAAGCCAAAAAAATAACAGACTTTCAAAAACACTCAAAACATAAAATAGAAATAACCAGTCATGATTTTGATTTTATAAATTCATATATAACCCATTTAGGATTAGGTGAAACCATATATTCTCACCCATAAGGGATTTCATTGACTTCTTACAAGTTTGTTTTAAGGGCCCCTAGGAAAAATCCTTATGTAATTTTTTGGCAAATATCAAAAATTCAATTTTGAAATAGAGGTGAAATGAATGGAAAGTAGTTTCATGAAGAAGGTAAATCCTATATGTCACCCTTTGAATATCATCCATATTATGTCGATGATGTCTAGGGTATTTAGAGAGTGGCCATAACTTGTGGATGACATCTAGATTTTGTGCACAGTGTCTAAAGTTTATGGATGACATCTATATTTTATATATGATGTTAAAAGTTTTTGGACACTATCTAGAGTTTTTGAATGATATACAGAGGTCATGGACACTTTATAGAGTTTTTGGAAATCATTTAGAGTCTATGGAAACTATATAGATTCTATTTACATCATCCAAAGTTCGTGCATATCGCATAGATTCTGTGGACACCATCCATAGTTTGTGGATGACATCTAGAGTATTTGGATGCAATCTAGAGTTTTTAGACAACATATAGAGTCTTTGGACACCATCAAAAGTATGTGGATGCCATCTAGACATTTTGGCCAATGTCTAGACCCTCTAGACATTATCCACACCCTTTAAACATTGTGTATAAGGTCTAGGCTATCTGGTCATCATCTATATTATTTATAGATCATTTAAACCATGTAGACGGCATATAATATATCTTGACGGTGTCTACCTCCTCTAGATAGTGCCTAAAATATGTGTGAAATGCCTATATATATCATTGGTCCTTTATATTTGCTAATTTATCTCATTCACTGAGTTCAAACCTCGATCTCAACCTCTACACTAAATCTCATTCTATACACAATCTCATAAATGGATTTCCACCCTATATCTATTGCCCCCATTATTAAATTTGTTTACAAAAATCATATTTACCCAAAAAAATTGAGGATTCTATAAGATGAGAACTCTTATAGTAACTAGATCAACAAATGTTTTTTAAGAGGCCTTATGTACATGCCTCAGTATGAGATAGACACATAAGTTTTGAACACTCTCATGTTTAATTATAAAATTTATTATGGAGGATTTTATTTTACCCTCAAACCTTGAACTCTTACTTTTGGCACCTTGCCTTTAGGCATCGAGCTATTGTTAAGGATTCCACATAGAAACATCAAACATGTATCCATGAAATTTGTTTTATTTTAAGAAGAAAAAATATATATGGAAAATCACTTGGATATTGTTACATCCACCTCGGTGGGTAATGCCATTTTTGTTAATGACTATTCAATGTTTTATGTATGAAATTCAAAATTAAATGTCATAGTTTGTAATTAATTTTTTGTTTGCCTTACAATCACCCCTAATCATTTGATAAGGGTACTTTGAGTTCAAAATATAACAAATCCATATCTGTAAGGCCTCATTGAATTTTTCTAGGCAAGGACTATTTTACAAGGAAGACTTGCATACATACCCTTTTAGGCTCTAGCATACATTGTCTGTTCTCTTGGTGTACAATAATTTTATTGTATATTCATTTCAAATAAGATAATAAATGATTTGGATTTTTCTTTTCAATGTGACACTTAGATAATTTTTGTTTCCAATTATATTTTGGGTTTATACTATGATTTGTATCACGACCTGAAAGGAACAACTATTATAACTATCTTTAATGAAAAAATGAAATCTAATTCTATGACCCTTGCTAAGCTAGAGGTAAGTTTTAAGTTTACTTCTAAGTCATAAAATTATAATGTTATTTGATTTTTACAATTCAAATTAATTTTGTTTGTTTCCTTGTAATACAGAAGAGAATTTGTTTCTCAATAAAGAAGAGAAGTTGTAATGAAAAAATATTATGCCATAGAGGGATTAGGGGATTTTAATTTAGATAGGGTTGATGATATATATTCTATTGCAACAACACCATTAACAAGGAAAAAGAAGATGGGGTGATCTATCTTACCTACTACTGCACATCAACTATGTCACTTAGGCACATCCCTAAATCTAGGTTTAAATTTTTTATTTTTTTTTTAGCATTATTAATGTTTCATTTAATTTCGCAGTGGTGTCCAACATTGGAAATATTTTCCATGAACCTACTCAACATTTTCCTTTACTACAAGGTATTTGACTTCATGTTTGCAATTATGCTATCTATTAAATTACATGAAATTCAACATGTTAAATTGAATTTTATTTTTAGATAGAAAATTAAGCTTCATATTTTCTTACAACATGTCCACCAAGACAAAACATATTATCAACTCGAAGTATGGATCCTAAGCCTAACGCCTCTGACCTTTAGTTTAACATTTTTAATTTAGTTTAAATTTTGATGAAGTTTGTTTATTGATTTGTGATGGCATTTTTTATTATCGGGAAACATTCCTTAATAATTAATATTCCATCACCACCACCACCCCACAATGTATAAACTAGGTGGAGGAATTTAGCAATGCCAATAAGGAGTAGGGGAACAATGCATACAACAACATCAGAGTTCCCTAGTTTTTATGTTAGTGGAGTGTCTACCATTATAGATGCCACTAAATTTTTTCAAACTATTTATGTTATCAATTATTTAATTTAATATATTGATGTGATGCCTCTAAACATATTTTTTATGCATAATATTATTTAGGGATCTCAAAACCAGGCTCCTAAAAAAATACTTGGATATGGCTCATCTATTTCACCACCTGAGTAACATAATGATGAGGAGAAATATTTTGATGAATTGACATCCTTTCCATTGAATAATATTGTTATAAATAATGTTTTTTCTTTGGTAGATGACATAGTATAGACTAATTTGAAAGTATTTAAATAATGGGAAATTTGGGGAAAAGCTTTGGTAAAGGAAATTAATGAGATTTATCATATCGATTCACAAATATATTCGTTATATTATTTTGTTTAAAATGATCTATCTAAAATTGATTCCTTCATGAATCAAGTTCAATCGAGATCAATTATAGTGGGAAATCCCTATAATGATAAGGTTTTAGATGTTATGATAAACATATTGGAAAATTTGAATGCAGAGTTAGAGGCATACTACAATAAATGGGAAAGAATTCAAAACCATTGCCACCTTGTTAATGCAGAGAGAGATAAAGCTTTCCTACGTAATAATAGTTTACAAAATTTAATCACACTTTAAATTTTTTTACTTGATCCACTTTATTTTACAAATTGTAGTAAAAATATGACAACCTAAAGAATAAATCAAAAGTACTTAATATTCATTTGGAAAAAGAATGAAAAAGCTTAAATGCAACAATTTCATGGAAGGAAAAACTTGTGTTAGTAAAAAATAGAATAATATGTTGATGATCATCAAAGAATATCATATGGATCTAGAAGTTCTTATGAAGGAGAAAATAGATGCAGAACCCTCTATACTATCAATAGGAGATGTAGTGTACAAAGAAAGGATAATACTTGTAAATATTAATGTTGCAATCAAGAATCTTGTTTGATAAGGTGTCATAGAATCTAATTGGAAAGGGGAAGATAATATAGTATCATCCACTTCTTCACAACAAACTAAAAATCCTCATATTCAATAAAGTCTATTCACTAAATCTATCTTTCTCTTTAATGCAAATAGAAATTCCAAATTAGTGAAACTATTGATAGTTGATTTTAATGTTTTGTAAATATGTTATTTTGATGTAAAATAGTTTATATTGTAAATGAAACTTGATATTTTAAATGTAAGTATAATTTTATTCTTTGTTTAGTGCATTTTATCCATTAAAGTTTTCTATTATATTAGAAATTTACTACATAAGATGTATAGTTATAAGGCATAATTCATCAATGTATAATATTCACAACCACATGAAACAATCACCTCATATCAAAAACAAAGTGTAAAATAAATATTTTCTATACATATAAACTATATTTATTATTTAATAAAACTTAAATTTTAAACAATTGTAATATAATATAAAATTATTTTAAAATAATACAATAACATAATTTACAAATTCTTGTAATTTACATAATAGCAATGTTTTAGTGATTTTTGATACAAATGATAATATAAAATATCAATTGAGAAATTTAAAGTTGAAACATGCATATTAAAATTAATGTAGTTAAAATAGTTTTTGAGTGGCCCATTCTTCATAATTGTCATTTGTATGTATTGTATCTAGTGCATATATAGTCTCAATATCTAGATTAGTTATCATTTGTTATATTAGTAACTCCTCTTATTTGATTGAGTGAATTCCATTTTTGAAGTGCTTTATCATAGGGAAATACATCCATTGGATAATGTGAAATATACTATATCAAACATGTCTCTAGATTTTTTTCCAATTTGTTACAAAGTTTCAATTTAACAAAAGATAATGAACTAAAGACTATTTCATCTTCCACAATGTCCAAAATCATTGTTTGGTAGAGTTTATATAATTTAAAATATTAAATAATATATTCTTGTAGGATAGTATTAGGATACAGTTTTTTCCATAGCCTTGTAATAGAACCATTTTCAGTTAGCTCATTTAGACACTTATATTGATTAGTATGAAATGGGTAGACTATGTTGTCAATATATATTTTCACAAAATACCTAGAATTTCAACTCCATTGATATCTACAAACTTACAAAAATGTCTAATTAGAGTGTCCATGTATTTGAGAAGCAAATTATTGATTTGTTCTTTAACATCCTAAATTCTCCAAAATATGGGATTCACCACTGCCATGGTTTTAAGCAACTCATCCCTTTGAAAACATCTCTAATTTCCATCATCAAGTTATCCTTTATCTTTCTCAATTTTATCTATGTTTCAAGTATAATAGTCTTGTAAAGAATACGTGTTATAAGGACTTCTTCAATTTTTATCCTGCTATATCAACTCATTTTTATAACGTGAATAGTGGTATTTCCTTTCCATTAATGAAGATAAATAGACAATCATTAATATTGAATTTAAAATAGTATTTTGGATCCTTAATATCTGTTAAATTTTATGAACTAGAAAAAAGAGGTAGCTTAAAACTATTTTCCCCCAAGTACAAGACATCAAGAGATTGACAAACCTTTTTTCTCAAATATATGAAGTCTATAATATATATGGATCTCTCTTGAACATGTTTCATCAAAAAAATTATTTCATTTAATATTGGGAGAATACCATAGTGTTAAAAGCATTTCCAAATCTGTTAAATGGTACAACAAAACCTTTACCTTGTTAACTTCCATACAATAATTAAACATAATACTTGCCAGTGATGGATATTATTCAAAAAAATTGCATGTAGGCTCATACATGGAAATCAATTTTATATCAATATATTTTAGAATTTTTTTTGCCATTGGTAACCCTAATTAAAAATTTCTTAAACTCTAAAAATATTTTTGTATTGCTTGACATATAAGTGTGTAAATCACCGATAAGTTCTTCCACTTTTGTGCCTTTTTCAAATGTCCTTATTGTTTTATATGCAAGATTAATTTTGTGGGCCATGCAATGAATTAAAATCACATATGGGGAAAGTTTTGTCTATAGTAAAACACATAAACCATTTTTTTATCCCTGCATTATTGTTGCACCATCATCTCCAACACATACCAACTTTATAGTTATAGCATAATCATCCATTCTAGCAATATCCCTCAAACTAGAAATAACTAACTTGAAAACATTGCAATTTTCAAAAAAATTAAGTATAAATAATAGATGAGGTGTCCTTGCATTGTTCTCAAAAAGTATAAACATGGATATAAACCCATGTTGTGTTGTCAACTACAGTGACCTCATCAATGAAAAGTGAGATAAAGCTTGTATTTTTAAAAAAATTATTTCAAATATTCCTTCTCAATCATTGCAAGACATTTTTCCATGTCCCAAGCACTACCATTTGACCAATGTAATCATTGAATGTTATGAAGTTCATTATGTTGAAACAGATTTTGATAATTTAAAAAATCAGATATAGGTCTACCTTTTAAAAGAATGTGGTAGATCATTGAGAACTATATATTTTTAGAATGTATTAACCCCATTAGGTTCTACCAAAATATTTCAATGATGTTTTTTAAAAATAAATACACATATTCAGCATATAGATTTTACCATGACAAACCTAGTTGGTGATCTTTAACTAACTATATTAATTTAGTTAACCATAAATGTTATAGATAATACACTTATCTAATGATCACCTTAAACATATATATAAATCATGAACAATACTGAAAAAAAAAAATACTGCATATCATCATAAATGAAATAGTAAAATCTCAGCCACAACTGATATAATATTAGAGCCCTTATTGTAGAAGTATATTGTATAAATGATATAGTTTCAGTAATACATAATAATATCTCAAATGATAAAACATGATACAAAGATCCTCTAAGTAGGGTCTCCATGACTCAAGTATCAATATGTAATCTTAAGTGTAGTCTCAAATATAGTATTCCAGTTGGGAGGAAAAACATCATATGAGAAACTTTCCACACCAACCATGGACCATAGCTCCCCCGTACTATCTCTCAACAAGGGGATGGCCCTCCCTTGATGTATGGGTAGATAATGACAGTACGGGAATATAGAATAAGAAATTACAACCTGTGTGTTTAGGACATCTAATACATAATGTGTACCATAAATAAATCCATTCTGATATGATCTCACACTAAAATAAAAACCATATCAACATATGAAATGACAATGTTTATCAAACATTACTTTGGCCAAATTTTAAATAATATATGACTTCTAAGATCAGTCAAATTCATACACACCACTTGATTAGATTACACCTCATCTTACATTGATGGCTCTAATTAAACTAGTTAAATCCATCCACTACTTAATTTGGTTCATGAATGCAATATTTGGTAAAAACATATAATAATATTAAAAAAAAATAGATTAATTCAAAAATAGTCCTCCTTAAAAAATCAAAATTAAGCTAAGTATATAATTATCACACTTTCATTTAGTTTATCAAATGAAGTGAAATGAATCCATTTATCTAGTTTATTATATATAATAAATAGAATCCAAAAATAGGCTTACACATACCATCCAAGTATGATCACATCAAAATTGTCAGTTACCTATCATACTAACTCATAATGTTGTTTCTCCATAAAATAATAGTATATCACAAGATTATAAAATATAATTTATATTCCACATATAAATAAATCCCATATAAAGCATCATAATTAATTATATTTAATCTCTTAAATACATTATTTTAATGCTTATATTCATAACATTAAAATATATCTCAAGTAATCCATTACACACCAATGGTAATAATGTTTTCAATCATAATTCAATTGAATATGATATGCATAAATATTTAAATGGTATAATATGATCATATTTGTTACAAATATTTAAATTATATATATAATATATATATATATATATATATATATATATATAATTCCTCAAAAAAAATTTAATGTAATATAATTATTTATCATATATGGCATATTCTAAGTAGACATCACTATCCATGTCTTAGAGTATTCCATATATTGTAATGTATACATCCAGTCCATACAATAACCTCATAGCCCCCTTTTATAAACTAGATAATTCCCCCCACATTTATACTTGTTTAAATAAAATATATAGACTTCCACAAAATCCAAATGTAACATATAACCAACCATATGTTCCATTCATTTAAACAAAAACATTCCTAGTTCAATCATTTTGAGACTTTTATATAAATAAAAAGCATATAATTAAATCAAAAAACATAGTAAACTAGGCTCCATATGGATCATCCATTACAATCATATGAAACAGTCCATATGTCTTTATTTATATAATTCCTCGTGTTCAATCACCGTTTGACTATATTTAAACCTTTCATTGTTAAAAAGATAATTTTCAAATACACAAGCATCTCTGTTTAGGCATAGTTATAACACATAATGAAGATATTAAAACTTATAAATCAATAAAATTATGGGCTTGATCTTCACATAAAACCATAATAAATTCCACATATAGTCATTCTCCTACCTGTACCTAGGTTCTATAAAATAACTAACCCAACTAATTCATAAATCCATAATAAACTATTATATATACTAAAAAAATTCATTACATAATTAATAATATAACTATATTTTTGAACCTATAGGTTTTTTTTTCTAAAATCAACACAGTAAAACCTAAACCCCCAATTCACCTATACAAGTAAGTTCAAGATGTAATACAAATTGTCCTCTATAATACCCTGATAATTTTTCAATACAGGTTTGTTTAGAAATGTAAATTTACACAATCAAATTTGAAGGATATACATGATTTAACAATTTTGGAAATAATGGTGTATTATTCCTAATTTAGTTAAAGGGTCTAAGTAGTAAAATTAGTAAATAAATAGACAATAATTAACCTACTAATTTGTTAATTTTGATTATTACTTAGACTCTAAAAATAGTAAATGAGTAACGAGAAATATGACTTAGCTTAGAACTATGTTGATCTGACTGAGATGAACATTGATATTGGATATGGAGGACTAAGACACTATCATAAACTAAGATCTAAACTTCATTTTATGATTGGATAGGAGTGTTGGAACTAGATAGGAGTGACACTGATGCTATAGTCCACCTCTACCATAGTTGTCTTGGGGAATTAAATTTTATGGGTTTTATTCGACAGGTCTGTGTGACCCTATCTATGAAATTTTAGTAGTTGAAAGTCTATAGAGCTTGTTGTAGAGCAAATTATTTATTCAGACCCTATCTTTCATTATGCTTTTACTAATTTTGATCAAGAGGGGGATGGGGGGTTAGTGTGTGTAAGATGCATTGGACGTTCCTCAAACCTCGTGTGTGGGCACACTACCTATATACCAATAATTCAAAGAGGGATCAAGTCATATGTAGTTCTCCCACTTAATGTGCTTTATGCAATTGAGTGTATGAAAATGCAGAATGCTAAACTAGATAAGCTTGACATGGTTAGGGACTAGTGTAAGGACTTGAATGATCTTGTAAGTGTGTTGGTTGGTTGTATGTAGAGCATAAGGAATATTGATTGAGTAGTCTTTCTTGTATTATTGTTGGATTAGTGATATTTTCTAGCCCCTTCCAAATGATCTTTAAATGGGATTTTATAGGGATCTATCGATCATGAATTGAATTTGATCATGTTAGGTTGATAAGGATAATGATGGCAAACTAGAAGGAATTAACTGTTGGGTCCAAAAATGGAATTAGATAACAATGTCGAAAGTGGACAAGAGTGGCATTGGGACTATAGTCCTGGTGTGGTATTGTCGTCTTGAGTAGACAAGAGCTACAAGATGGATTTGTCTTGGAAAGAGGAGTCTAGATCAGCTAGGGTCAATTTTGAAAGGCTATGGATGATTAGGAATTAGTAAAACAAGCCTATGAGGGTCATGAAAGAAAGGAAGAGGGACCTATGGATTGGTTGTCATTAGCCACTCTCAAGTTACCTATTTTTATATTTTATATGACTACATTTACCACCCATTTATTCTAGTGATACAAAAAAGTGAAATACTAAGATAAAATAAAATTAGAAAGCATACCTAAACTTACCTGCAGGGATGAATCTCATGAAGCTATGTGATGTTGGGTGTGCATAGAGAGATCATAGTATGAAGTGTAAATATGTAAGTGAAAAAAATTAGATTAGTTTTTACTAGATATGTTATATCTAAAATAATAATGTATAAATTTGGGTAAGGGAGAGGAAGATAAAGGAACAAATACACCTCACTAGGTATGTGAACTAATACAAAACCTGTTATGTTACTAAGTGATGTTGGATTATGATGAATAATGTTGGAAGGTGTTATACCAAGAGTAATATCATGAATGGAGTTGAGTGCTCAATTCCATGAAAGTGGCTCAAGAATGTAAAGGCTATAACTTTGGCTCCATCTTCACCAACTAATTGAAGATAGATGATATTATATGTGTTGATCAATGTTTGGACTATGTGTCTAATCCCATTGAATAGGTGGCTCAAGAATACAAAGAATAGCTACTCCTTTGGCTCCATCATTTCTCCCTAAGTGAAGTTATAAACTGATACCGATATGAAATATATGTCATGTGGGATGGCTCCTAAAGCCCATGAACATACTATGATCTGACAATGTTGGCATGGATAGCCAAATGTATGTTGGAAACTAGGTCACTCTTGGCCACTCCAAAACTAGTGCACTAGGCTTATATTATAGACACTCAACAACTTAGGAACTTGGAATTTAGGATTGTATAAAATCCAAACCAAAATTATTTCAACCACATAAATATGGAGTAAGGCACGTAACTACTAGGAATGTTTGGGTAAATGCCAAACTCATAAAGAATGAAAATAAATGTGTCATGCACATTACCCCCAATCATAGGTGTCTAAAAAATAGATTTTGATTTAGAAGTTTTACCAACTACCCTATCTAAAAATTGAAGTGAGATCCATCATGGTGCACATGATTCCCCCTATATTTGGATTCTTTGAGAAAAACTATATTAAAACTATTGATTTTTGTCTGAACTATAGCTGACAAAATTGTAACTAAACTTACCTTTCTATCTATTTTTGGAAAATCTATTTTTTTTGTTATTTGGAAAGAGCATTAAAAGTGGAAACTAGTAGCATCATTTTTATTGTCCAAGTTGGGTGATATTATCTAGGGCTAAATATGGTAACTATTCTAGATTCTTAACTATTTGACTGGTCTATTTTGATTGTTTTGATGTTTGGTTGATGTTTTAGGTGTTCTAAAAAATATTTTTCCGATCGTTAGGAGATATGATATCTATTAAAAAACCCATATTTTTTCCCCTCTTCTGAGGGTAGGAAGGAATACCCTAAAATAATTTCCATTAGAATAAAGAGCCATGCAAGTGTGTTATGCTACAAAGATACATGATATAGCAATGATAATCGACAAGATATCTCAAAATATAGCATGATTTGTATTGAGAGATTTTTATATCAATAGGGGTATGTCTAAATAGATGTAACAATATAATATCATGTGAAATGTACTAAAATAGAAATAGAATGAAATTTTTTGGTTAGTTTTTAGTTGTTAGCTGGAGGGATGGAGCATAATGTCCATCATGGCATCCAAGAAAGCAAGATAAATGCATGATGTGGATCATGGCATTGCAAATAATGAGAAGCAAACAAGAAAAAAGCACATAATTTAAGAATTGAAAATTCATATAAAGGTGGCCAAGGGGCCATACAAATAAGGGACATGGACAAATGTCACTCTTATTAGAAGGCAAGCATACAACGCATGTTAAAATGCCACATACACATACAATTGAAACAAGCAAAATTGGCATGAAATCCACAATCATATAAAAGAGTACAAAAAAATGCCATTATAAAATTTACTAAGGTACACACATGAATATAATCAAATGAAATTGGCAAATGTCCTAAGGAACATATAGGAGATAAATAGGAACTGAGAAATGCAAACTATCTAGCTACATAAAGCAAGAAAGGAAAGCATGTAATAACTAGGAATACAATCTCATGTAACTAATCAAAGCAAGAGGGAAAGTATGCAAGACATGTTAGTACAATACTAGGTATATGATAAGAAACACACAAATGCTATATACTAGTGAGTGTCGATAGAGTAATCTATGTAAGCTCATAAATAATGTACATTATCATGATAACTAAAGTGTGTGGTGTAGGAATGACATAA
The DNA here is from genome assembly GCA_037957365.1 of Torreya grandis. Taxonomy (NCBI): domain Eukaryota; kingdom Viridiplantae; phylum Streptophyta; class Pinopsida; order Cupressales; family Taxaceae; genus Torreya; species Torreya grandis. The sequence goes on along the minus strand of JARHVA010007332.1, from coordinate 614,990 downwards.
CCTGGATGGTTTAGTCATGTAGAAGATTCCCCTAGTGGGTATGTATATCAATGTGTGTCTCAATGTAGAATTAGTATGTCCCCTCAATGCATAGAGTGAAGCAATCAAAGACTTGGATGTGACTGTGCACACCTAAAGGATATCAAGTAAAGCATGGTAATGTAGATAAATCAATAAAAAATAGAATATAATGATAAATGTAAGTCTACCATAGTATTAGAAATGTAAAGCATGGTAATGTAGATAAATCAATAAAAAAATAGAATATAATGATAAATGTAAGTCTACCATAGTATTAGAAATGTAAAGCATGGATAATACATACAATTGAGATGTTTTTGGTATTTTGACATATTTGAATGTTTTTGTATTTTGAAATGTTATATTGTTTTTGGATTTTGAGTTATTTGAATGTTTTTTTATTTTTGATATAAGATATGTACAATCAATCATAAGGAAAACATGTATAATAAGACTAATAAAATATGTACAAGTAATCAAAAATAATCTATGTATAAGAAATACTGAGAAAGAATGATACTAACCAATGAGTCTCATGAGAGACTCCCTGTCATGGTATTTTATATCAAACAAAGGAATCATGCATGATTGTGAAGTAAAAGGGAATGGATGTGAATATGACTATGAATATTCAAATCCATTATTGATATCTTAGAAATCATAATAACCTATATTGTTCCACTCATCATTATCATCTTGATTTTGAACCAATGGAATTCTAGTGTTGACTTTTGTTGTATCCAAATCTTTTCCTTTGATAAATTATGTCTATGAATGATTTACCTTAGGATGTTCAATAAATCCCAAACCTTGGTGACAAAAATTATCAAATTATAGAATAGTAGTGATGCCTTGAGCCTTCTTTCCCAACCTTGACCTTGATAATCAAGTTGTTGTAGATATTTTTGACCAAAACCATACTACTTTGAAAGTTGAGCCTCATTTTAGAGAGGTAGATTTGCATATTTTTTGTGCTTTATCTATCCTTGTGGTACTATTTGTTGCTTTGATTTTGATTTTTGATCCTTTTTTTGTTCTAAGTTATGCTTTGGTAGCCAATTTTGTACTATTTTTGAATTTGACTCTTTGTGAATGTGTTCTTATGTCACTATGGATTGCTTGACTGGTTTACTTTTTATAAGGTCCTCATTAGTAATTATCTGATGTATATTTATTTAATGCCAAACATGAATCTATGTGATGCCTATGCATTATATGATATACACAATAATATCTAGATCTTCTCACTAGATGTAGAGGAGGTAGTTTTATCAAGTTATATTGAATCATTTCCCTTAGTACCTCACTTGAACTCTTGTTTGATCTTTGAATGCTTTTTGAATCACTAGTTTTAGAGTTACTTTGTTGTGATTTCTTTTTTTGATATGTAACATCATTTGTAACCAATTGACTAGGTGAAGGTGCATATACATGATTGACATTAAGGTGCCTTTGAGGCTTTTTTATTACAATCTAGTTTTTTAATGTTGTGATATTGTCATGTAATAAATGAGTCTATGTTTGTATACCTAAAATTAACTTTCTCATATTGATTATTTGATCCATTAGAGTCTTACAAGTTCAAACCTTAGTTGATTCTAATTGAACATGTAAGCACATATGTTAAAGAGGATTTAAAGAAGCTATTGATTGAATGTATACATTATGAATAATAGTATAGACTACCTCACCTTTTGGAGGGGTGATAGCATGGACCTGGTTAGAGGGAAAGTAGCTATCACCCTCTCAGGGGAGAGGAGGAGAAATAATTTATTTCCTATGCATAAGATATGACATTGAAACTTGATGGGTGGCTTTTACCATATCCAATGGATCCTCTAGGTAGAAACCATGTATGTGGGATAAAATGTGTGAAAAAGTTGTATAAAAATACATTTATAAATAACATTCTTCATGAGAGATAGAAAACAAGGGATAGAGAGCATGAATTTATTCATTAATGCATAAATAACTTTGACATGTGCTATGATATATCTAATATGTTTAGCAAGATGAACTTGAAATTTTTTCCATATGAGATATAGAAATCAAAGGGTAGAAAACATGGGATGGTGCGCTAGTGCATAAAGATCTTTGACTTATAACATAATATTTATAACTTGTTTATAGAGAGAGAGAGAGAGAGAGAGAGAGAGAGAGAGAGAGAGAGAGAGAGAGAGAGAGAGAGAGAGAGAGAGAGAGAGAGAGAGAGAGAGAGAGAGAGAGAGAGAGAGAGAGAGAGATGCAAAATAAATATTGAAATCGTGTGCATGGTTAGTAATAAATTTTGTAATATCATCCCTTATTATGAAAATTAAGCATGAAAGGGAAATAATGAAACTTTGCATTAACATATAGTAAGATTCATCGTTCATGTACATGATAGGGCCAAGTATGGTCTTATTATTTGCAAGAAATGTAAAAAATATTTGGAAATAAGTGAGATCCATTTTTGTTTTAATCTACAATCTGGGTTTAGATGTAAGGAGATGCCTCAATAAGAAATGGGACATAGTATATGAAAATAGGGTTTTAAAGATGATTAATTTGAAAATTACAATGAAATTTTGAAATTTAAAGTGAATTTTCAAGTGAAATATGCTAGTAAAAAATCAAAAATTTATTGACAAATTTATGATTAAAGAGGACCTAGTATATGTAATTAGGGGTTTGAGAAAAATTATTTTTCAAAATTACTATTGGGTTTTAAAATTTTAATAGATTTTCTAATTTAAATATGCTAGTAAAAAATAGCAAATGAGTAAGAGAAATATGACTTAGATTACAACTGTGTTGATCTGACTATGATGAAGGTTGATATTGACTATGCAAGATTAGGACACTATCGTAAACTAAGATTTGAAATTCATTTTGTGTTTAAATAAGAATGTTGGAACCAGATAGGATTAGTACTAACACTGTAGTCTACCTCTACCACTATTATCCTAAGGATCTGAGCTTTTTAGGTTTTGTTTGGTAGGTTTATGTAACCTTGTTTATGAAGTTTCAATAGCTAGAAGTTTGTAGAGCTCACTGTAAAGGAGATTATTTCTTCAAACCCTCTCTTCCATTGTGTTTTGACCAATTTTGAGCAAGAGGGGGCTAGGGGGTTAGTATGTGTAAAATGCACTAGACATTACACACACCCTATGTGTGGGAACACTACCTTTATACCAATACTCTGAAGAGGGATAAAGTTATATGTAGTTCTCCCACTTTATGTGTTTTGCCCAATTGAGTGTATGAAAATGTAGAATGCTAAACTAGATAAGCTTGAGGTGGTTAGGGACTAGTGTAAGCCTTGAATGAGCTTGTAAATGTGTTGGTTGGTCATATGCAGATAATAGAGAAGATTTCTTGAGTAATCTTGATTGCTTAGTGATATTTGAATGGGTTTTTATAGGGATCTATTGGTTATGGATTGAATTTTCTCACATTAGGATGACAAGAATAAGGATGGGAAATTGAAAATAATTGACTATTAGGGCCAAACATAGACTTAGACAATAGCACCAAAAGTGGATAAGAATGACACTAGTGATATAGGCCTAGTATGGCACTATTATCCTAAGTATATGGGACCTAGGGGGATGGATTTATCTTGGAAAGAGGAGTTTGGCTCAGCTGGGGTAAAGTCTAGAAGGCTATGGATGATTGGGAATTAGTGAAAACAAACCTATGAGGGTCATAAGAGAAATCAAGAGGGACTTATGGGTTGGGTGTCAGTAGCCATGCTCAAGTTACCTATTTTTTCATTTTATATGACTACAATACACATAAATTTATATGTATGTAGTCAAGAAATAAGGTTATACATATAAATGTATATGTACTCAGTCATCCCATTTAGCCCTTAGAATCAAATTCAAGTATATATATTTTATAAAATTTAAATATGTATATACCTATATATATATATCTCTATGTGTGTGTGTGTATCCATAAACCCATTTTGTATAATGAATTTCTCATTTTATACTTTGTTGACCCCTAAATTTTGAATAAGTATTATTCCTTTTTTAGCACATGGTGTGAAGGGACCATTGTCCATTTTGATGCAAGTACCATCATGAAAAAAAAAGCACCATGGCATGTAGCTAACAAGCACATAAGGAGATGGGTACAAAAGGACAATGACATAAGAGACTCAGTGTGAGAGGACCCAGTTAAGGGAGAACGTGTCATGAGGGACCTGAGAATAAGGGACTTAGAATCAAAGTGGAATACTAGGGGAACATGTGGAAAGCAGATCAAGAGGGATCCAAGAGTAGTTAGAAGAGAAACTCAAGTATGACACTTCAATCCTACCAATCTTAAGTTTTATACTAACCCATGAGGAATGGAACACTTGGTTGCTAGAATATAGCATAAAACAAGGATCTAGGGGTGCAAAGACCTGAGTCTATAGGAATACCTCATTATAAGATCCATGAATATTAGTTTATTGAGAGTTTATGTGACATTTATTCATGATAGTTATAATTATGACACTTGGTTAGAGAAAAACAAGTATAAAAACCTCTATTGTAATCACTCACATGATGGTCTTTTAGGGAATGAAGATAGAAACTTTATCTTGTAATTTAGTAAGCATATTTAATGAGAAATTAATGTTTTCTATATTGTGCTATGAGTTATGAATTATTCTAAATGTTACATGATGGATATAGTTTATTCCTAAGTCATGGGTATCTTTTTATTTTATCACTACTATTAGTAATGGTTATCTTAATTATCATAGTAGTTACATCAAGGACAACAAAGATAATAGTAGTATATTGAGTGTGTTGAATAACATTTTAAGAACTATGTTATGAATTATGAACAAACATATAACATTGTGCTATATAGCCTTTAGAAACTGTCCTTCATTATGAAATTTAGGTGAGCATGTGAGACTACCTCTCATGTGATATGTCCAACATGCTAGCCTATTGGGAAGAAGCTTCAGTGTTGAAGTAGAACTAACTAAAAGATCTCAACATTTTGGTTATATTTATATGACCCAAAGTAATTGGAGAACAATCATGGGAAAATGTTTGAGTGCATCATGCTAGAGAATATTGAAGAATGGCTATCAATGTTGAAGACAACTTTGTGGTCCCATATCTTGAACTAGGAGTTTTTGCATGATAGTGGGTAGAGTATAATCTCTATAATTATCTATATAAAATTTTCTTTTCTGAGGTCCAAATTCTCTTATATTCTTGGATTCTAGTATATGCTCAAGGATGATCTAGAAATCTCAGAAGAAGGCAACCTTGGATGCTTGAGTAGCAGAGGAATTTAGTATGACTTGGAGTTCCCTGAACATGAGTGGTTAGCTTTTGGTGGAGAGGCATTCAAACTAACTATATTTTAGAATACGTTTTGATCACCTATTCATGTCCTAAGGAAGAAAAGTTCTAATTTTTCTAAGAGCTAAGGGGATACTATATCTCATTATTTTCCTTTGAAATTAAGAAGCTAGTTATTGACCTTGGATTGGAGACTCTACCCATGGAAGGCTAAAATCTCTTATGCATGAGACACATGATTATGAGGGAAGACTAGAGGTTGATTGAAGATTGTGGTTTTAACATGGTAGAAAGCTAGCGAGCATTATGAAAATGAAATTATGATGAAGCTTGACAAAGGATCATGTGAGTTAGTGGCATGGAAAGAGATCAAGAAACCTCAAGCAATGTTGTGAAGATATATAGGGAGGCAGATACATATGGGGTACCAATCACGTTTGAGTCTTGTTCTTTGTCACTTCTATCCTATGAAGGAGAATCAAGCTAGACTTTAAGAATAAAAGAACCAAAAAGTATGAATCAACCAGGATCCCCCATCATAGTGTGTGCTCATGCCTTTGAGTCAAATAAAATACATATACAAAACTAGGATACAAATATTATAGAATCAAAAACTAAATAGGTACAAGAGATTGAAACTAAGCCACTAGGTGATCATCTCGAATCTACATTATATATCCCTCTTTAAGGGAATTTTGTGGCATAGCTTGGGATGCCTAGTGGATCTGGCCTTCAAAGTTAGAATAAAGACCCAAACTTGGGTAACCAACCCTCTACCACACCTATTTCCATAGGCACTACTATTGTAGGCATAGGAAGAGGATTAAGAGGAGGTGTTATAGGAGGTATACTCCCTCCTCATGGGATAGGATTTGGATCTTATTAGCAACCACCCACTCAACCAAAACCCACTATGATCTACTATGAGATGACATTAAATTTACCTAAATACTGAGTGGTAGAGAATGTGGTTGAGCATGTCCATAAGTATGAATTGATTTAGAGGGTACAAAGCATCACATATTCTAAACATAAGGCTACTTAGTTTTCCACTATGCTTTTAGAGCATGTGCATATGTGGTATCAAAATTTCAACCCACATCAAGTAGTGGTTGACTATAACCAACTCAAAGAGACCTTTTTATAGGAATTTGACATTCCTGAGTTTGAACAGTAAAGTATAGCAGCACTAAAGGACACAAAACAAGGACATACAAAGAGCGTGCTTGAGTATGATACATGATTTATAACCTTGATTTATAAATTATAATTTGAAATAAATATTTCTCAATATTCACAATGGTTTGTGGGAGGTTTATTGTTACCTTTCTATCAGACTCTATCTCAAAAAACCTTCACCAGTACACATGAGGCTCTAGAAGCTACCCTCCATGTTTAAGTGGTTGTAAGAATGGATATCAATATTAGTACCTTTATCGAGGCACATATATTATCCATGACATCACAACTTGAAATTTTGATGACAAACAATGCACATGAGAATGTAGTGGTGTTTGGTATATTAAATATGAAATTGAAGGGCACACAAGGAATAATTGTCTACATAAGAACATCCGTGTATTACTAAAACAAACTTGTGAGATCTATCATGAGTAACATGATGTTTGTTCTTATCCACTTTTATAGTGAGATAAAAACACTAAGGTGTCTAAATGTTGCAAGATTTATGATACCTACACCTATGACACCAATGATTGTTGATTAATCAGTGATATTCATGAATCTCAAGCATGCATCACATGCCAAATCTTAGTCACCAATACCTACGGTAATGATGGATATCATGGGTCAAGGAGAAGATGAGGATGAGGTGGTGGCTAGTTTCCACCAATGACTTACTATAAATGTGGGTTACCATACCACTATTAAAGGGATTAGCTAGAGTACCTAACCTATGTATTTTACAAAAGGGACCTCAGTTGGAAGGGTTTCCTAATCTATATGCATCCATCACTAAGGAATGCAATAAAAAAGGCAATGACATGACTTGAATAGACAAACCAAAATGGCAGACATGTCCAACCATCATAATAGTGCAACAAGTAAATATTACCACTTGTAATGGGGGATAGACTCAATCTATAGCCACCTCAGTAAAAAAGGTACATCAGGAAGAACCATGAGCTAGGAAGTACCCTAATGCTCAGTAGTAAAATCATGTCCTTTAGGATATAGTGGCACTTGTGAAATAACTCTAAGGTGAGCTTTAATACCTCAAGGATAAGGATGTGACATAGCATGTTGCAGTGTAAAGGGAAGCCAAACCTCAACCTATGGTATAGGATAATTTTCAAGAACTATGCAAATGTATGCTAGATGAAGACATTGTTACCCAGCTCAACATGTTGCTTAAAGGTTAAACCCACTTACCAAAAAAATTCCATCCTCACCTCAGTCGATAAAGTGAATATCTCTATTTAAATCATGCCAAACATCAAGAAACACCTAGTTCCTCTTCCAAAAAATATGGAGAGATATTGGTTAATGTTGTTATTAATAGATGGGTAATCCTGAATATTCTAGTAGATACTAGCATGGAATTTAATGTTCTCACAAAAGATGATTGGAAAAAAATGTCTAGTCTAGTCTTGTAGCCCTCTCCTCATGTCCTGTTTATATAAAATAGGACTCATATGCATCCTATTGGAGTTTTCAATAATGCCACCATTGACATACTTGGGGTTCCCTTCAAAGCAAATTTTGAGGTCTTGGAGTTAATAGAAGTTAATGACTATCTAGCCCTATTGGGAAGGCCTTAGTTCTACAAAAACCATGCAAAACTAAACTTAAAAAACTAATACATTAGTTTTGAGAATACTAATCAGCATGTAGTAATACCTTTAGACCAAGCAAAAGGACATACTTATATCAATCTTATAAATGTTGATGAAGACATCAATCACTTGTATAATATTACTACTCAAAATCATAAAAAATATGATCCAATGCCAAATGGTATTCTCCAGTGGATGGACAACTAGTCTATCTTCGATACTATAATTAATGCTTATAACTGTTGAGCCTATGGCGACTATGATCTCACCAAAAGGTTGTGTAGCACTATAAAAAGAGGAGAAAGCATCCCACACCAACTTCCTAAATGTCACAATTTTGTGCACATCATGGGTTTAGCAATCAGAGGACCACTAATGGGACCATCACTAGAAACACTTGATGAAGGTCCATGGTTCCAATGAAAAATAGAGGTACACAACTTTATCCAATACTTTGAAGAGTTATATGACATTGAGAATGATAGGATGACGTCATTAGATCACATTTTTCATGGTACCATTGCTAGATGGTGGTATACTCATAAAGAGTGCCTTTTGTACTCGGATCAAGTGTGAGTTACTTTTTACCAAAAATTTCATCATGACAATAAGTTCAGGGGAATACTTAGTTACAGTGGTGTATAAGAACCTAAACTTCATATTGAGGCATTTGAGATAATATGGAAATCTAAGGAAACATTCTTATTAGAGTACCTCTATGTTCATGCATTCTGTGGGACTTTATGCACTTGGGCACAGGCATGGTATATTCATAAAGAAAGTCACATGGGTGTCAAGTCCTGATAGTTACTAAAGGGGAACATGATGATGGTGCTCTCTTATTTTTCACTAAGGATGGACTTGTGTTGCAACCTTCAAACCATGCATGAAGAAGTCATTACAGATCCAAGTCTCATCAAAGACTACCTATGCCATATTAATCAAGAATGTGAATAACCCTTACATGTATTGACTGATCCTCCCACCTAATCAGTTCCTACACCATCAATAGTTCTTAATGAATAATTATGTGAAGATATCTACTTGGGAAAGCAAAAGTTCATCTTCTAAGTAGATGAAGGTGAAGGGTCTACTTCACCTAAACCCTTGACTAACCATTTATATGTCCCTACACGTATTGGTTCATGAATTATTTAGGACACAATTTATCCAATGGATAACCCTTATCTTAGGTCCATTTAAACTATTCAGTGTAAAATTGGCACAAAGCAAGAGCCAAGGATGGCTACAATTAGAAATTATTTGATTGACATAGAAATTTCAAAGATTTTTTGAGTTATTTAAAGAGTATTAGGATGTATTTATGAGGAATTATAGAAAAATGAAAGGAGTCCATCCTTCCCTAGGAAAGGTGCATATAAATCTAATTAATGGTACTCACCCCATGAAGAAATGACCATACAAGATGAACCCCAACCTCTGATTATGAGTTAAAGAGGAGATCAATAGCATGATCCACACTAAAGTAATTACTCCCATTATTGAATATAAATAGGTCATTCCCATGGTAATTAGTAATAAAAAGGATAAACATATCTATATCTGAGTGGATTACCATGTCTTAAATGCATCTTATGTGATAGATCCTTTCCCAACACCTTTCACAGAGGAAATTCTATAAGGTGTTGTTAGTTGTGAAGTATACTCTTTTAATGATGGGTTCTCGAGGTACCACCCAGTCCAAATAGCTAAGAAAGACCAATATAAGGCTACTTTTTCTACTGAATCGGGATCTTTTACTTATACCATCATGCCTTTTGGGCTGAAAATGCCCCAAGAGTGTTTTTTTAGATAGTAGTTAAGGCTTTCAAATATTTTATTCATAAATTCCTCCAAGTCTAATTAGATGACTAGATGATATACAAGTTGGTCAAGGACCATTATGCCAATATTATAATCATGCTTGAGCACCATCAAGTGTTAAAAATATACTTAAATTTGAATAAGTGTTTGTTCATAACACCTTTTGGTTTACTTCTTGGGCATATAAATTATAATGAAAGACTCCTAGTAAACCTAGCCAAGGTCTTTGTGATTCTCTGATTGCCAGCACCCAAGACTTAGTGTGAGGTGCACACCTTCCTAAGACAAATGGGCTACTATATAAATTTAATTCAAGGTTATGTCAAGATTACAGCACCCTTGGAAGAAATTTTAAACAATAATGAATAGTTTATATGGACTAATTCTTGTAAAATAATTTTTGAAACACTTAAATAAAGGTTAGTTTCCAGTCTTATCTTGTAATTCCCTGATTGGACAAAGCCCTTTCATGTCCATGTTGATTCATCTGGGATGGTAGTTAGCATGCTACTTGCACAACTAGGAGGACACTTGGATCACCTAATTTACTTTGCTAGAAGGAAGTTGACATCAGCTGAAAGGAACTATACCACAACTAAGCATGAAGCTTTGTCTATGGTTTACACTCTACAAAAAGTTCAGGCATTACCTTTTGGCCACTCTATTTATATTATATATAGACCATGAGGCTTTGAATTATATTGTGAAAAAAATAGTAATACATTGGAGAATTAATCACTAGATTTTACTCTTCCAAAAATTCTAATTTTCTATAGAAGTAAAGTTGGGGAAGATAAACTATGGAACTAATCATTTATCTTGAATTCGAAGCATAAAACCCCCGCATGCCATAGAAGATGATCTTCCTAACATATATATATATTGATTTTCTTGGGTTCATAAAGATCTAGATGATATTATAGAATTTTTTAACATTGATTACATGCTTGACTCCCTCTCTTCATAGGATAAGCAACTTGTGGTCTGTGCTACACCTTATTAGCTAATAGTATGATATCTTTATAAAATGGATCATGATAAGGTGCTTCTCTACTATGTAATGCAACATGAGCACCCTAAAGTATTATAATCAGTCCACAAATAATTTACCAAAAATTATGTTGGAGAGGCTACCACACACAAGGTCTTGCTTGTCAGACTTTGGTGGCTAAGTTTATTGGAAGATACAAAGGCTTATGTTAGGCAATGTGATATTTATCAACACATAGGAAAACCGAATAGAAGAGATGATATGTTATTTTTCCCTATTCCTTCTCAAGAACCATTAAAAAAATGGGCTATTAACTCTATGGGGGCCATCACTCTAGCAGGACGATGAATAGGCTCTTGGTACATCATTGTAGTAATTGACTACCTCACGTGCTAAGTTGAAGAAATGCAAACAAAAGATTGTTCTATAAAAATTGATACATGATTCATCTGGGACAACATTATAAATTGATTCAAATGTCTTTTAAGATTCACCAATGATCATGGAACCCACTTTTTGAATGAGATGATTTGAATCTTGTTAGTCAAGTTCATGATTATGCACCACAAGATGACACCATACCACCCATAGGCCACTAGAATAGTTAAAGCCTTCAATAAGATCTTTGGTACCACTTTGATAAAAATTTGAAATGTTGGCAAAACTAATTGGGATGATAGAGTATCTATAGTAATTTGGGTGTACTAAACTATATAAAAGCACCTCAATAAAGTACACCATTCAACATAGTGTATGGAAAAGAAACAATCATGCCAATGGAGTTCTTAGTTCCATCTCTCCTAATTGTGTATGTGTGAAACCTAGATGATGAATCCTCTTTTAAATATTATCTCAAAAATTTAATGAAACTAGATGAGACTCAATTTCTTGCCCACTAGAATTAGGATGTTGAGAAACACAAATAGAAAGCATGGCATGATCACCATCTAAAAAACAATGTCTTTTCTATAGGCATGAAAGTTATTTTATATGACTCTATGTTTGTGCATCACCCTAGGAAGCTTCACATCTATTAGGATGGTCCATTCATAGTTCATAGCATTCACCCTTCTGGAGCTTATCGATTAAAATGAATGGATGGTCAGTTCCTCTTGGGGCACTATAATGGCTCACAACCATTAGGTTATAATTTACTACATTTAATAAAAAGTGTTACCCTTGAGATGCATGACTCTTTAATGTAATTTTGAGTTAATTTACTTAGATTGTTTTTATGGAAGAGCACAAATATTTTTATTGTGTGGTAAGGCATCATGCATATGAATATAAGACATAAGACATGTGGGTACACAAGTAGCAAAGGTACAAGATTAATTTATAGTATGCAAGTGATTAATGTCATGTGAGTCATTCAATGCACTTTGAAAGGTTCCCTCCATTTGAGTGATAGTTGTCTTCCAATTTACAAGAAAGGTGGGACACATTTATCATCTACTCCCAAAAAAGGCAAGAAGAAAGGATGGGTCATTAATGTAACAAGGTTAGTTATGATGAGAAACATGTGAATGGAATGATGGGATAAATTCATTAAGGTACTAAATGTTCCATACAAGATTTGAAGTATGAAGGACATTAAAATATTTGCATTAATGACTTAAGGTGACAGGGAGAGGGAAGTTATTAATGGAGGTAGACCCCCCGAATGGTCTATAAATAAGCTTGTTAAAAATCATTTTACACTTTATCTTACCTTAATCTTTAAGTGTTAAGTGTGAATGGTGAACCAATGAATTAATGACCATGATATAATCTAAATCCTTCAAAATTGAATAGATCAGAGTGATTGTGGAGTTGGAAAATTCATGATGGTTGTTTCCAAGGTAAGAAGAGAGGTTGTTAGTCTAGATTAGGATATGGGAGTGGAAATATTTGAAGTTATAGGTTATAGATTTGCCATTGTTAAAACATGAAACTTGAGATCTGAAGCAAATTGGTCCATCACCACATATTCATTTATAAATGTGGGATGGTTTTGGGTTAACCTTCAAGCACCATGAAGGGTAATGCAGCCAAAGAAAAATTCTAAAAGACTCAAAAAGCTTCCAACCATACCAGAGCAGGAAGAGGTAAGTGAAGGAGATTGGTTCCCTATAAGAGAAGTGGCTTTGGGAAACTAAGAAGAGAGACTAATATAAGTGCAACATGTAGTATTTTTGAGAGAAAGAATAAAAGGGGAAGTGAGAGAGAGTTTAAAAGAATCAAATATGGTGAAGAAAGGAAAGTAGGCACAAACATCTTCATCATAGAATGCCCCAACATATCCCCCTCCTTCTTTACTAATAAAGGAGATGCAATACCTAGATTCAATCGTGTGCATGGATAACTGGGTCTCTAAGGTGTTAACTACCACCATATTTGATTAGAACCACCATCAGTTGAGGAATGAAGTAGAACTATGGAATGAATACCAAGTTTAGACCACTAACATAAGAAATCAAGTGGTATATGACCTATCTATCAAGAACCATATATAAAAGGTATGCCTCTTCCAACTCTTTCAGTTACCATAATTTTCAAAGCATAATGAGGTAGTTTAGTTCCTCCTCTTGTGAATCTATGAGGAATACATCTACTTCATAGGGTGAAACATGAAAATCACCTCAGAAAGGATAAGTAAAGTCACAAGACTTTAGTGCTTAGGGGTATAAGTGTTGGATGACTTGGAATACATGGAAGAGAATTAGTAGACTCCCATGGTACTTATGTACTAGAATCAAGGGCATGCAATGTACACTAGGAACCTATAGGATCTTACCCTTAGAGTCATAGTGTGGATCATTTATACCAAGGTTAGAATGACTGACTGATGGAAGGAGGTGGACATGGCCCACCAAGGCACTACTCACCATGTTTTTCATGGAACAAATTACAACTGGGCACTTTATTTTACCCAAAAAATAGTTGAGGATATGAAGAAGGCACATAAAATGCCTAAGTATAGGTTTCTTTGTGGAGCAATCCTATTATTTTTGGTTTTTGATGAGATCAAAATTGTTGACTACAGCTCAAGTTCATTGAAGTGGGTGTACCCTCCCACTCATAGGTCCCTTATAAAGTGTTTCAAAGCCTTCACTTTCCCCCAACACATTACCCCATCTTACAAGATGAAGATGACAGTACTAGTTTGATGGGATAAAGGCAAAGTTTTTGGAATTAATGGCACATTCCAAAGGATTTGCCCCTAGCCATATACCAATCATAATTCACTATAAAGCAACACTACTCCCTAGCATACATTCACATGAATCCTTTAGGAGAGATTTTAGAATGGATTAAACTACCATATGCCTTCTCTATGTGCTAATTAATTGATTCTATCAACTAGATTTATGATGCATAGTTAATCAATTCTTAGGAAAAATGGATCGATATAGAGTGCCACGCCCTCTAAAAACTATTTGTGTATCTGAGAAGGAAGACCTTTATGGAGAGAGGGGAAAATGACTTAACCAATATTGAGGATAAGAATATCTTGGTTGAGGAGCAAGTCCATTAAATTTTTTATATGTTATGCCCCCACTAATACCGTAAAGATAGAGACCCAAAGGAGAGGCTCTCTAAGCACCACAACCATGAAAGAAGCAACCAGAGTTGAGTGAAAGTAAAAGTGGGTAGTAGGCCCAGCATAAACAATAGAGGAAATGGTAAAAGTGTATCCCTCCAGACCCACTTCTTCTCACCCTTCCATGACACATCCATCTTCATCTCACCCTTCACCTTCTCCACCTTGCACTTCACCTTATCCACCTCACTACTCACCTTCTCCATATTACACTTCATCACCTCCTGCTTCATCCTCCTCTACTCATTCCACTCCTTCCCATTCACCTACCTTGAACCCTTCATTTCCCCATCCAAATCCACCAACTTTTCCACCTCCATGGCCACCTTTACCTCCACCTTATTTAAGGGCTGACATAGGGATATCCCCACGCCATCCTCCAAGGTAAATTCACCAATGGGATCCCTGTTAGGTAGAGATTCACTACTAAAGATTAGACTCTGAAAAGAATCTATCCCTAAAATAAGAGTCCCAATCCAGAGATCAACTTGATATTAATAGAGTGGGAGCGAGTGAGATGGCATTAGGAAGCCATCAAGAGGATGAAATTGAAAGATAACTATAAAGGGGGAAGGGGCTAGTAGAAGAAAAGGAACAAAGAGGGCCATCCATTACATGTGAATGTTACCAATTCAATGTATAGGATAAAGATCTCTATCTTTTGAAGCACTTCCACCCTAAGGATACAACCCCATAAATAAGGAAGTAGGTGTCCTTCCTTTTATAGATGTACAATGAGGATCCCTAATTCGATATTCCTTTCGATTGCATTTTTTTTGGCCCAGATGCTCTAAGTCTACCAGACCTTATGAGGATTGATCCATAGTAGATCTCTTCAATAATGACAAGTGCCACATTTTTGAAAATAACCATAAAAATGATGTACCAAGACATTTTTTGGGATTTTAACGCATGCACAGTGGAAATAAAGTATGGCAGGGTCATAGAGATGTAAAATTAAGTGATTACATAAAAAAAAGCACTAGTTGAGGAAGTGGCCTCCTTTTAGTAACAAATACAAGAGGCTACTGAAAAACAATTTTGAAATATGAATGAACACTTTCAGATGGTGTACCATTAGACAAGGATGCCATCAAGAAATTGGAAACCCTGGATGAGATTTTGCTCAAGAAAAATAAGGAGTGCCTCACACCAAGAGATGAGGCTAAGAAAATAATCAAACAATTCACCACAGTGGAATACATTTATAAGAGTACCTTGGAGAGATTCAGGGAAGTTGTCACTATTTTGGATGGAATTTTTATGTGCCTAGCATGCTTGAATAAAATAGTGGAATCCCAGCTCCATGATGAAGAGGCTCTGAGGTAGTAAGTAGTTGATGCTACCCTTTTAATAAAAAATTCCACCAAGCATGTGAAAGCATTCAAAGATGTTGAAATAATGGAATATATCATTAATAACCATCATCAACAAACAAATACAACTTTTTATATACTCTGAGAATAGGTTGACAAGGAGGTCTCCAAATTAAAAGACATCCAAAAGGAAGCTAGCGTAGCCCTAGATCAATAGATGAAAAATATTGAGACTCTAACTCAACCCAAAAAGTTGAAATAAGAAAAGCAGGCCATTGAAAGAATAACTACCAAATTCCTCAATGTATTGTCCCATTGGGATGGGCTAAAGAAGGAATTTGAGTAGAAAGGGCCCAAATTTTTGGAGGATGCTAGTGCAACTTAGTTTGGGATAAACTAAGAGCATATTGGGGGGTGATGTTGGCCCCTAAATTTTGAATAAGTATTTTTCCATTTTTGGTGCATGGTGTAGAGGGACCATTGTCCATTTTGATACAATTACCAATATGACATAAAATTACCATGGCACAATAGGATTCTGACACATAGATAACAAGCATGGAAGGAGATGGGTACAGAAGGACAATGGCATAGGAGACCCAACATGAGAGGAACCAATCAAGGGAGAATGTGTCATGAGGGACTGAAGAACAAATGAATAGAAACCAAAGTGGAACACTAGGGGAGTGTATGGGAAGTAGAGTGTAAGGCATGTGGGAGTAGTTATAAGATCAACTCAAGTAAGACACTTCAATCCCACTAATCAGAGGTTCTGTATTAGCCCATAAGGAATGAAACACTTGCCTTTTAGAATATAGCATAGAATAAGGATCTAGGGGTGCAAAGACCCAAGTCTATAGGAATACCTCATTATAAGAGCCATGAATCTCAATTTTTTGGGAGTCCATGTGCCATCTTCTCATGATAGTTAGAATTATAACACATGGTTGGGGTAAAACAAGTATAAAAACCCCTATTATAATCATTCATATGATGGTATTTTAGGGAATGGAGATAGTAACTTTGTCCTATAATTCAGTAAGCATCTTTATGATAAATCAGTGTTTGTTATATTGTGTTACGAGTGATGAATTATTCTAAGTGCTAGTTGTGGATATGGTTTATTCCTAAGTCATGTGTATTTTTTTTATTTTATCACTATTGCTAGTAATGGTTATCTCAATTATAATAGTTACATCTGGGACAATAAGGATAATAGTAGTATATTTAGTGTGTTGAATAAACTTTTAAGAACTATGTTACAAAAGATGAACAAACATATAACATTATACTATAAAGCCTTCATAAACTGGTCTTTTATTATGCACTTTGGGTTAGTGCACAAGACTACCTCTCATGTGATAGGGTTAGTCCACTAGCTTATTAGGGAGAAGCTTCAGTGCCAAATTAAAACTAACTAAAAGATCCTAACATATTAAAGACTGACATGTGTATATACAGTCTAATTCAAACATTATCCTGAGTTTCAATTCATATTTTAGATTCCCGAATGAATATATAAAATTGATTCAAACAATCCATCTTGAGCCATAATTATATATCGATCTAGAATAGCTCCCTATATATGTATAGAATTTTTTGAATTGATAATTTAAGATAAGTTTTTATAGAAGCCTAAAATTCATGGCAATTTTATGGCTTTAACCACAACCCTTAGGTTTCCCTAATTTGAATGTGGGTTTTAGTTTTATGGAGGCCAAGACTTCCACAAGGATCCACATACCACTCACTAATCTTAATATTTAAATATAGAAAAACTAGTAATCCAATACTTAATTTGAAAAACCCTTTCATTATTCACATATAAATTGAAATACAAACCTACGTATGATGACAAAGAAACCAAATTAATACCTTTATTATCCCTTAAAATTTTCACCTTCTTATCATTTTACAACTCTCTCCTTTATGCAATGTTTTGTGTGTCTATGTCTACCCACCACCCTCTTTTTGTTCTTTTTATTCTTTTACATTCTCTTACTTGCCACATTTAATGACTACTTCAATTGACTATCTAAATGGATGCATAAATTGCTTAACAAATTTCCACAGTCTATCACCATGAAAACATAATAACCTACATATTTTCCTCAAAATAAATGTCTAATTGAATTTAATGGATGATTAGTAACCCTAATCATATTGAGGCTTCCATTGATTCCACAAAAATCATTATATATTCTTTTTAAAATATGCATGATAATAAACAATCATCGATCTATTAAACCTTAATCATTTAGTCTTCAATGTCTATTAAATGCAAAGTCTATCAACTTGTCGATGACCAAAGTATTCCCATGCAATGACCCTCGACCAAATACAATATAATATAGATTATATTACATGACAATACTCTTAGGTTTTACTGATTATAGTTCCACATAACTATACTATCCCTTATCTTAAATACAATAATTTATTAAATAGTTTAAGAATTAAAAACAATAT
Organism: Torreya grandis; assembly: GCA_037957365.1. NCBI lineage: Eukaryota > Viridiplantae > Streptophyta > Pinopsida > Cupressales > Taxaceae > Torreya > Torreya grandis. The sequence continues at coordinate 596,694 of JARHVA010007332.1, read as the reverse complement.
ATTCATATATTTAAAATCAAACCTTGGGTCAATAGTTAATTGAATACAAATGTATTTAAAAATAATGGTATTTATAGTTTTTGACATATATTTTTAGCATATACAATAATAATAGTCTTTAATTATTATTATCTAAACCTTATAAATGAATAACAACAATGGAATATGTCATCATATTGTAACACTATGCAACCATACTTAACAACACAATAAGGTAAGTAAAACAAAACCAAATTCACTCATTCAGTCAAACAATTGCATTATATAAGATAAACTAGTATGATCACAAAACTAGTGAAATCACTCGATCAATCAAATGATCATCATCAACAATCAAGATTATACCAAAACACATATTAACAATCACCTAAAAGAATAGTACACAAAACATGCTATGATATCTATTTATGAAACATGATATTTTAAGTGGTTTGTGCAAGGGCTTAAGAATTCATTCTCTTTTGACCCCCAATGTCTCCATATAACCACCCTCTCTAATGATGCTCTCCCTCCATCATAATCTAAGGGAAGATAATATGTCATGCATCCACCTCATAATAATGAAGGTAGTTATCTCGAAACATCATTATATCCTTAAAATAATATTGTATAAACATGATCACAAATTATATAATTTAAAAATATCACTAACTCATAGCAACTAATCATGTAAATTAAGCAACATAAACTATCCCATAATCAACATATGTCATTAAGCTTAATGAAATATTAGTTAATCAAATAATCAATGATAATAATCCATGGATAAAGCAATTTATTTTTCTTAGATAGAAATTGGTATATAACATCCTTCCCCCTAAATCTGGTCATCATCCCAATGACATATCTTCAAACACAAGTTATGAATTTAAAACATTAGTCAATAGAAAATAATATAATATGCAGTAGCAAATCAAGTAAATATATGTGGAAGTATCTTATAAAACTCATCATAGTCCTCCCAAGTGGCACTATACTCAGAGTATTGGTCCTACATGACATTGCACTATGACTTCTCTATTAAACAAATGGATTTTATGAGTGTCAATTAATTTGATTGGTTTTACCATGACCATCCAGGGATCTAAAACCTATAAAGCATTCTAATCCAACACATGTGAAGGATTAGTTATATACTTTTAAAGATAAGACACATGGAAGACATTATGAAAAAGAGCTAGATATGGTGGTAAAACAAACCTATAGACTACAAGGTTTACCACTTCCAAAACCTCAAAGGGTCCCACATATATCGGTGAAAGTTTTGCCAACTTCCCTAATTTAATTGAGGTTTTATAAGACTTATCCCACAAAAAAACTTTATCACCAAAAGAAAATAGCCTAGTTGTTCTCTTCAGATCAACATAACTTATTTGCTTATTATTGGCCTTCAACAACCTCTACCTAATTATCCTAACTTGATCTTCCATTATTGAAATCATATGATGTCCAAAGACTACCCTATCTTCCAACTTGTCCTAATTGATTAGTGTTTTACACCTCCTTCTGTATAGTGCCTCAAATGGATTCATCTCCAATGTTGATTGGTATATGTTGTTTTAATCAAACTCAACTAATGGAAGGTACTCTTCCCACTTGTATTGTTGATCCATATAATACATATGAAGGAGATATTCTAAAATTTGGTTAACTCACTCTATCTTTCCATCAATCTATGGGTGATAAGTAGTGTTGAAGTTTAATCTAGAAGTCATCTTTGGATCATGATATAATATTATCTTCTATGGAAAACCATGGAATTGATACACTTATTTTATGAATCTCTTTACAAGTGTAGGTGCATCATAAATCAATTTGCCCAGTATAAAGTGATTTACCTTGGTTAGTTTGTCAACTACAATCAAGATCATGTCATGAATGTTCTATGATGATGACAAGCATTGGATAAAGTCTATACTAAATACCTACTACTTCTGTTTGGGTATGTCATGTGGATACAACAACCCAACTAGATGTACATATTCAGATTTCACATATTGACATTCCAAACAATGAGACACAAAATCTATTACATCTCTCTTGATTCTTTTCTAAAAATAGAGTGGTCTAAACTCATCCATGAGCTTGGTTACTCTTAGATATCATGAATAAGGGGAATTATGTAGTTACTATAGCACTATGCTCCTTAGATTCTCTGTATTAGGTACATGTATCCTACCATTATACTTCATAAAACCATCATTCTCTATCCTAAAACCCTTATACTTAGGATTTTGAGCATTCTTAGATAATGATTTCCTGACCTAATGATAAAATTCATCTCCTAGAAATAATTTGATTGCTTGATCCCTAAAATTATTCTTGATAGTATCCACAAATGCTATGTACCTCCTATGGGTTAGGACATCATCTACTTTGTTCTCCTTACCTTTGATATATTAAATATCAAAATCATAATTAGATAGAAAAAAAATCTAACCATCATCTTTAATGATCATTCAAATTTAGTTGGTTGAAGATGTACTTGAGTCCCAAGTAATCAATCTTGAACTTAAATGGTTTACCTAATAGATAATGCCTCTAAACATGCAAAACATGCATAATTATTACAAGTTCTAGGTTATGAGGGGCATAATTAACCTCATATGGCTTTAGTTTCCTAGACTCATAGACTACCACTAAACCATCCTACATAATAAATCCTCCAATTCTATCCCTAGATGCATCAATGATCACTAAGAAATTACCATTGGGATTGGGAGCTCTTAAAACTAGTGCTAAAGTAAGCCTCCTTTTTAATTCTTGAAAAGGCTACCTTACACTTATCTAAATAGATTAAACTTTGATTATTTTATTAAAGAGAGGTAATTGGATTAGCTATCTTATAAAAATTTAGAATTAATTTCCTATAATAGCCTGTTAATCCCATGAAACTTCTTACCTCATGCACATTCTTTGGTGTCTACGAATTCATAATGGCTCTTATCCTTGCTAGATCTACTGAAATACCATCCACATAGATAAAATGTCCTAGATACTACACTTTATTTTTGAAAAATTCATGATTAATCAACTTACCATTTAATCTATGCTTCTGCTAACATTGTACAACCAATTTTAGATGATGTAAGTGTTGTTCCTTATCTTTAGAATAAATGAGTATGTCATTAAGAAAGACCAACACAAAATGATCTAGGTAATCTCTAAACACACTATTCATAAGATTAATAAATGTTGTTAGAGAATTTTTCAATCCAAATCATAACACTATGAACTCATAATGCCCATATCGAGTCTTGAATGTTATTTTTAAAATATCATTTTCATGTATCCTCAATTGGTGATACCCTACTCTAAGATCAATTTTAGAAAAGAATGTATCTCCTCGTATTTAATTAAAGAGATCATAAATACATGGAAACATATATCTATTATTGATCTTTACTTTATTCAACATCTCATAGTATATATACAAGTGAAGAGTGCCATCCTTCTTAATAAAGACAACTAGAGCACCCCATAGTGACACACTCGATTGAATCATACCTTTAATCAACAACTCCTAAATTTTCATATTTAACTCAACCAACTCAATGGTTGTCATCTTATAGGGTGCCTTAGCCTATGGTTATAATTCATGTATGATATCAACCAAGAAATAAAACTCGCACTTAGGTGGCAATCCTGTTAATTCTTATGGAAACATGTCATGGAAGTTTCTCAAAAAATGATAATCTTTGATAGATGGTTACTTAGGCTCTTCAATCTCATATATATTAATGATAAAAGTTTGACATCCCTTTCTTTGATTTTTACTAAGTTGAATTGTATAAATATGTCTTAGCTTCAACTCCCTTCTCTCACCCTCATGTTGTGTTTGATTTCTAAAATCATCTCAACACTCATACCTCTTTAGAAAATAGTCAACCTTGGATTTATGCTTGGAAATCCAATTGACTCTTGGTATCACACCATATGATCCTAACGGTGTTACATAAAGATCTACTACTATAGTAAACTCAAGAAATCTAATCTCTACTTCAACTAGACACTTATCAATTTTAACTTTTAACTCACTCCCATATTGTAATAATGATGCATTTTCCATAACTCCAACCTTTATAGATAATTTTCAAAGCAACATAGGATCAATGAAACATTTTGTAACTTCTATATCCATTAAAATAGAAATTAGATGATCAAACAAAATACCTGATAGTTCTATGGGTGAATTTTGATACTCAGCCTATCAATTATGAACAGTTGCATTAATCCACTATTCAAATGTACCTTGATGAAAATTTAAACCCTTGTTCTCCAATTTGTCTTAAGGGCATTCTTGATCAAAATAGTTACCTCCATATATGAAACAACCTCTAACTGGTCCTTTCCTCTCAATCCATTGGTTTCCCTTTAAACCACCCTTAAAATCATTACCAAGTTTTTTTATTCCCTAAACCACTATTGAACTTGGCATTATGACTCTTCAACTGACCCTTGGAATCTTCACTCCTCTGCTTCTAATTATTCTTTTTGAAATTTGATTTAGAACCTCCAAATTTATTTTTAAATGTATATCTAACTTGGGTAAGATATTTTAGTTTATGTTCTTATTTGACCACCTTATTAAACACTTGATCAATGGTAGATGGATCGTGCACATCTGCTTCACATCTTATTTGTTATTTTAATCCCATGATGAATTTTCTAATTTTGAACCTCTCATCTACCTGATACTGGGGGACATACTTAAGAAGCTTGGTGAATTCACTGACAAACCCTCTTGCTTAATATTCAAAAAATATGTAATATTTTGGTTAAAATATAATTGTGGAAGACATTGTGACCTAAACAGTGTTATAAACTATTCCCAAGCAATGGTGGTTGAGTCAAGGTTCATCTTGAGCTTCTTGTTTGCCCACCAAATCACTGCTTTACCAGCAACCTGATAATCTTCCTAGACTATTTTTATGACTTCAAAATAATTTTAAATCTTGAAATACTTCTTCATGTCTATCAGCCACACTTCATCTCCATCTTCCAATACATTTCTATAAAACATGGGTGGATTCACCTTTTTCATGTCACATGCTAACTCTCTAGCTACTTGAACTCTCACATCCTATGGCATCTCCTCATGCCTATGATTTTGAAGATGTTCATGATCATTAAGATGCTTTTCAAGTTCCTCCTAAGAATTTTCCTCTTCATGTACATGCACTTCATATTCTAGGGCCATGATTTGGTCACTAATCTCTTGCATGGTTACACATATTTAATCTAACTTTTCATCTTGCTTAGTGGCAAACTGATTTGGATCAATAAAGGGTTTGGTATTCAAATCACCCTCACTGCATGGTCTAGTGTACACCATTGTTCGTCATATTTATCAAGAGAATAAGTTTGCATTAGTAGACCAATTAAGTCCTAGAATTTGATCCTTAGCTCTTATACCACATTGTAACAACCCCATAAGGTTTTACCAAAATATTTTAATAACTTTTTTAAATTAAAAACATATATTCAAGATATAGATTTCACCATGAGAAAACTAACTAATGATCTTTAACAAATTTTATTAATTTAATTTACCATAAAGGTTATAACTAATCCACTTAGTTAAGGATCACCATGAATAGATATAGGAATCATGATTAATACTAAAAAAATAATAAATACTACATATCATCATAACACTAGTATAAAAATAACAATAAATGACCAAAAAACTACTAAAAATTGCATATAAATGACTAAGCTTGGTCACATGACCATTATTAGTTTATTGCCAGTCATTTATAACCTAACCAAATTTATGACTAAACCATTTTTAGTCATTTTTTGGTTGTTTTGATTGATCAATTTAATAGTATATTTAGAAATTGATTGGTGTTAACTGGTCATTTATTTAGTCATGGTAGTCATTTATTTAATCATTGTAGTCATTAATTGTCGTTAATTGGTAGTATATCTAGTCATTTTTATTCACAAATTTTCATCCATTGGTAGTATATTTAGTCATTTGTATTAACTGATTTCCATCCATTGGTAATATATTTAGTCATTTTAATCATTATTTTTCTATCAATTGGTCATATATTTAGTCATATTTATTTACTGATTTCTGTCAATTGGTAGTATATTTAGTCAATTTAATTATTAATTGACATCAATTAGTAGTATATTTAGCCATTTTAATTGACTGATTTACATTAATTGATAGCAAATTTAGTCATTTTAATTTTTAATTTCCATCATTTGGTAGTTTATTTAATTGTTTTTGTTCAATGATTTCTATCAAATGGTAGTATATTGATACATTATTTCTTAATTACATAGCCATTATATTTACTACTAGTTTAGTAGTAAATTTTAATTTATATGATATGAATAATTTATTAAATATCATAAATTGTATAATGCAAAAATAAACATATTATTAAACTTGAATTAAAACATAAAAGGAAAGAAAAATATTACATATACGAACAAGCTACAACATGATAGAAGTTAGAAGATTGTATCAACATCATGATAAAAAATAATTAATCTATAATAAAAAATATAATGTAATTTTGATGAGCTGTAATATGTTCATATACATACATACATATATATATAATTAAAAATGAGAAAGTCTAAAGTTTCCAACTCTTGTAAATACATCGTGATAAAAATCCTTGAACAACACATTCAAACTACTAAATAAAGTAGTGGGCCAAATTGTCTAACATAAAGTACATGATAAACATCTACTATATCATTTTTTATAAATATTTTAGAGGCCACATATTTTGTGAAGGTTCCTTCTTTCTCTTTCAGATGGATAGCTCCATCTATTTTGTCTTCATAAGTATGGGGTATTTTTAACCTTTAAAATATTGACATTTGCATCTCCTATTCATTTCAATTTGACTCCATGTACAATAAATAGTGAGTGAATCCACCTAATGCCCACAACAACACCATCAAATGGATCCAACATGTTAACTTTATCCCCTTCTTGGATTTTATCAATACATTTCTATAAAAACAAAAAAATACACATTATATTGATATATAAAACATTTGATAACATAGATAAAAATTTGATAAAAATTTATAAGAAACTATAAAATGATGATAAGAAACTTAAAACCATACACCTGACATATTAAATAAAAATTAACTTCATATTATTTGATATAGAATGGATGTTAGATACAAAAAGTGTTGATATATTAGCAGTGTCATGAAAATATGGATGCTATACAACAAGTGCCATTCCTCCAATTACGATGGGCTAATCTATAGTTTCTATGAATACCTTCCTCACTATTGGGCACAACTTTAAAATGGTTATGGGCTCAACCTATAGTTGTTTTAGGTACATCCTAACCCCTATATACACCTCTCTTGTAGCTGTAGGTTAATTCCTCACAAATAATGAGCTATGGCTTTGGCTATGGGCTATTGAGAAATTCATGAAAGACACCAAACATGTTAAGGAGGAGTGAAGGAAGATTAGAGAAAAAAATTTAAACATTTCTAAGGAATGACCATACCCCTGAATAACAAAGTGATACAACAAAATAATACACTTCCAGTCTCTATTTGGAGTGTTGCAGCCTAAAATTTATGACTATAAGGATACAGAAGAACTATTCTCATCTTCTGGTCACTTATGGAAAATAATTTCACTCTACCAATAAGAGAGATCTATAATATTTTCTAGAGCATAGATCCTAAGTTTGATAAACCAGTTGATTGCTAAATTAAAAGTTCACTAAATAAACAATCCATCATCAAACATCCACATTTACTAGGAGTAGGATAGAAGAGAAACAAGCCATTAATAGGCTCATACAGAGGAGATCAATAGTATCAAATGCTATCACCCACCCTCCTACATGATTATAAAAGATCTGACTTGGATCATAAACAAATATCTATGCAAACCACCTTATGGAAGGATGGTAATATTCTCTCATACCACTACAAGACCACGACTATAGTGCTTTGCAGGTCATCATGATTATATGTAGGTTGCTGAGGGCATAATTAAAGGATAGGACATTGTGATCATATAACTCCCCAAGGGTAATAATATAATAAAATCATGAGTACCAAGGGAATAAATGCATGATGAAATAAAAATCTAAGCTTCCATTTTGGTAAACAGTCACATGCAGATTCCCTATGCCACAACCCTAGGAATAAATGGTTATAAAGTTACGGTGTATCTTTTCGTCATAGAAAAGAACTTTATTTTTTTAATATAGCATGCATTATATTTTTAAAAAAATTAATCATTTAAATATCATTTATTGAATCTTGTCATGAGCTATGCCAACTCACCACTCAAAACTCTCATTATGACCCCATCCTATCTTTTTGCATCCTACACATACCATGTCACTTGGAGACAAGTGGCACTTCACATGCGGGGAAGAATGCTATGGGTAATTAATCACATGATAATCTACACATGTAGATTGAAATCCCATGATTATGCCATAGCTATACCCATATTTGATTGGAGAATAATCAATTTTATTATTTTTCACTTTAAGATCAAAGCTCATTCATAAAAATACCTAAGCAAGACATTAATGTAGCCTACAACCAAATCTATCATTATTGAAAAAACTTGCTTCACTATAGGTAGCAACATGAAGGTAAAACTGAGTGTTTTGAACAAATATCTATTTGAAAATTTTGATAGGAAAATAAACTAGCTAGAATGGGAGGTTCAATATTGAAAAGGGAAACCTCAAACCACAGGCAGTTGTAAGGAGACCCAGATAGCTGGACCATCTTCAGTAGGTTTGGATGGGCTACATAATTTGAGAAACTATAGCATTTTTTAGAACCTCTCACTAGAGAATTTGTAGGGTCTTTTACAAGAGAATAGTGATAGTATTTTGTATCACATTTCCAATTATAGAAGAAATGGTAAGACAGGTCATTGGGTTTCCAAGAACTAGGGAAATTTAGGAAGAGAAACCTAATGGCCAACTAGTTAGACAATAATTTTGTCAAGATAATAAAAGGTTAATGATTAAGAAAGGAGGTGTGGAGAGACTGAGTCTACCCCTAACTTGAAGAGAAGTGGCCTTGTATATCATCAAATATCTAACATGTAAAAGTAGGTACTCCTTGATCTATACTCTCCAATTCAAAATTTTTAATCATTTAAGGCATGGTAGGACTATTAATGTCCCAAACCACTTGTGGAATATCTTGAAGAAAATGTCTAAAGAATACCAAAGGGGGTAGAGAAAGACTTGTCTCATCATTATCTGATTTGGTTACTAGTTAAACAAGGAATAAGAGATACTAGACCTGACCTTAATTGGGAACAATTTCTAACATTAAATACTAGTGAACCTTAAGAAGAGGATGGAAATAATGAGGGGGAATATTCTAAGGGATAGGTCTAGTAAACAACACAAGATGATATTATAGGCACTAGTGTAACTAATAAGTCCGTAGCTACTACACTCTTACCTATAGTTTTTACAGGTAAGCGAAGATGAAGAAAATTAGTGCTACCTGTTGAAGATAAAGAGGAGGAAAGTCCACCAAAAAAAACTAGGTTGGATATTCCTTCTACTATTCCAACTATTTCATCACAAGAATTATATTCTTCCACCATGGCTCCTTCAAAAGGAGAAGAATCTCTTCCATCACTAGTTGCATAGGATGAAGGGGATGCCTAAAACTTGATCCTCAATAATAAGTTCTTCCATCACCATATAAATAGGAGAAGCATGTTTCGTTATCTCCCCCCTCCTAAAAAGAAAAAGAAGACTAAAATAAAGAAGCCCTCTACATTAAAGATAAAGAGACCTCCTCCTAGGAGGTCTCAAAGAATTAAAAGAAAAAGGTCAACCCTAACATCCTCACCTATAAACATCAGTAAGGATGAAGAGAAGAAGAAGGAACCTAAAATTTGTAAGACCTCTAATGGGTTTGAGATAGAATAATGGTCTACTAAATAAGAGTCTACAAAGGAAGAGGAAATGCAATCACCTAAGCAACCCAGAATGGGAGAAGAAGACATATAACTACTCAAATAAATAGGGTATATAGAAGAAGAAATAATAATTTCATATCAACCTATAAAATAGGAAGAATTTCTTAAAGAAAGGACCATGGAAGAAGCAATAGAGCAAGACATAGTTTCTCGTGACCAGGAGTTCCAAACTTTGGAACAAGCCATAGAAGAGATATATAGGTTGAGGAATCAAATAGCGGAGTTAGAAGGCAAAAAAGGCTTAGAAACACTTCTAAGGGTAGCAAAATTTCTAAGGCCATTATGAAATAAGAGTCAAGTAGGGAAAGGACATTGGAGGAGCCTAATGTAACTCCCTTAGAAGTGCCTGAAGTAGCCTCATCCACCTTACCTAAAGATGGCATTAGTGTAACCCTAGAAGAACATACAATAGATAATGCTCTAGATTTGGTACCATTTCACAATAGGTTTTTAATAGAGACCACTGTAAAAGTACCTACATTATAAGAAGTAATTAATGTATACCTCTCAGCTACTAGGCCAGTAGAAAATGATGACCTTTTGAGATTTCTTGAAGAAAATTTTAGTGAGGATGAAACTTATCATAATGAGTTGATACAAAGGTTTACAATATATGTTGAAGTAAGGGAGCAACAAAAATATTTAAAAGAGATCCTAGAGAGGGCTAATATTAGGATCACTTATTTAAAAGAGAAGATCACTAACATGTATGATACAATTGAGATGTTAATGGAATGCATATCACCCTCTAGGGTATATGTTGTATACTTAGAAGAAAGGTGGCTTAGATTCAAATATGACAATATATATAGTGATCAATCCTACATGGTATATGATTTTAAGACTTTATTTGAGGTCTATAGGCATGTCGACCCTAATATTCAAGCATAATTGAGTGATTTTTACATACATCAGTATATTATGCCACATGACACAAAGTGGTATCCCAATATATACCTAGGGCATGTCTAATTGAATGCCTTTACCTCATACATCCTCCATGAAATAAGAAGAAATAAATAGGTTGAGGACTATCAAGAGAAATAAAAATAATTTACCCTAATGATTAGGGGTGAATCTACTAATTCAAAAGCTATAATAGACGAATGGATTGATTTTAAGAATGCAGATACTCCACAAGCATGGGTCAAAAACAAACAAGTAGAGGTCTAGAACCACTACTTGAGCCTCATGAAAGGAGATGGAAAATAAATTTTTGTTTCCCATTTACACAAATGGGCAAATATTTTAGATACCTGGAAATGAAAAGAACCTTATTCCCCTCAGAACCTTAGAGAGGCAATACATAGAGTATATATGTACATTGAGCTTTATAGGAAAAGAAAGATAAGTTGGTTGGGGTCGATGTTTTATCTACCCATGTTTTGGTTCCCAATTCCTAATTAGGAAGGGAATGTTCTAGATGATAGGGAGGTAGAAAAGAAAAGGTGGAAAAACATAGACAATGATAATTTTTTTTATATCTTTGAAATGATGGGTTGTACTGAGCCCTTAGATTTCAAGAAATATTGTGTATTTAAAATGCAAAGAATGCTTGCTTGAGGACAAGCAAGAGGTTAAGTAGGGGGTGTGATGAGGCCGCTAATTATTCTATTTATTTCATCATTCATACCCAGTTGTATATCATTTTCTTATATGAATCCTTAGAACTATCCATGATTCATGTAAATGAATGAATGAATTAATTATTATATGTTTGTATTAATATATACATGCTGTGTTATAGATTATAATTGTGTAACCTTATTTAAGAGATGTTTAAAGGGTAGAATAAGACTACGAAAAATCTTTTTCTTTAATTAGATTATAATTGTGTAACCTTATTTAAGAGATGTTTACAGGGTAGAATAAGACTACAAAAATCTTACTTGATCACAACACTTATAGATAAGTCTACAAAAAAAGATGCTTCTATCCTGTAGCAGCTACTAAACTATAGGTTTCCACTTATAGGTTGCTCATAGTAATTACAAGATTTCACTTATAGATTGCTTATAGCAACTGTCAAGCTACATGCTTTCCACCTATAGGTTGCCCATATAAACTACACATTTTCACCTCTAGGTTTCCCATAACAACTATAGACTTTCACCTATAAGAGCCCATAACCACTACATAGAACCAACTATTACTATGATAATAAGTAATTGGTTTTTAAGGACAGATCTAGATATCTTTAAAATAAATAAATAATTTAAGGGGATCCTCCATAATAGTTGTATGGATCCCTCACATGCATGTAAACTTGGATGTTCTTCCAAAAGATGAATAAGATAAGGACAATGGAAAGGATAAAAAGAAGCAAAATAAAAAGAATAGAATATATTGTCTTTTACCTAGTCATGGCTAAAAACAAGTAACTTTAAGTTACTAACCAGCTGAAGGTTGGTCGGGTTAGTTACAAAGTATTTGTACCTTTCCTAGTTTTGTGTCTACTTGTAGAATTAAGAAAATTTAGTTCTTATACACTTGCTAGAGAGGGTTTTTATGAACTTACCTAGTAGAATAATAGCTATAGTGTCGTCTTCCTTGAACTCCCTTGCCTTTGGTACACTAAGTTGTGTGAATGATTTTTAAAAAGGCATCAAATCCCAAGTATATTTTATACTAATCTAATTAACCTCACTATTAATTTTAATTCTCATAAAATATTTCATAATCTATCCATATTTTGAGTTTGAATACATGACTTTGATCTTAAGAAATTGAACGATTCATGTTTAAAGGTGTAATCATTACCATTGATAACTTAAATGCTTTGATAACTTGTACCATAGTATCGTTCTATCATATCAAGACCACTATGGGGTAGCAGTATGGTAGAGTTAGCATTTTACTCTCCCCACTATACTACACAACTTCACTTTTCTTGTTACAATACAATGGGTCAGATAGTCTCATACCACCACCCTAAACACACCCTTTTGGACTCCTATGGGATAGTGGGTTAATTCTAGTGGTTGAGTGATTGTTCAATGCTATTTTATAGTGTCACTATTTACCCCTTATGGCATTGTGTTATTGGATTTTTTATGTATTTTAGGTGGGAATATAGGGGTATATTATGAATTTAGTATTTTAGATATCATTTTATTAAAAAGATTAAACAATTTTCTAATTTTTTAGTCTCTTAGTTTTAGTTTTTAGTGTCAGTAAAAACTAAGAGATCATTTCTTTGTTTGTAATGAGGAGGCTTAGTCAGTTAGAGAGACTTTTATTATAGGAATCAGGTCTTTAGTCATTGGGCTCAAGGCTAGTTATGATAATGAAACCAGGCAAATTTTGGAGGTTCTAACATAGGGGTTGTCATTTTTCAAAATTTTGCCTAAGTATGGAACCCTTGTACCTTGAGGATTTTGGTCTTATAATTTGTCATTGACCTCCTATTTTAGTTCTAGTCTTTTAAAGTTCTCACACTACAGGTTGATGAGGAGATTTAAGTCAGGGATTAATTGACTAGCACCTTTGCCAATGATGTCAAAGGGGGAAAATTGAAGCAATAAAACATAGCATAATCCCAAACATCATGATAGTACTAAAGTTATGGGGAGTATAATAGTAAGGGGGAGATTGATAGGGAATTCTACTTGTCTTTTCACATAAATTGTTTAATAGTATACATTAAATATTTTCTTCACCTAATGTTAAGATATCTATATATATTATTAAATCATAGATGTTCATTATTGTTTCCTTTACACACACATATTTAATGTATGTGGAGGCTAAAATTTATATTACAAACTAAATCTATCCAAATATCAGAGAAATGAATACAATTTATTTCCAATATTTTAAAGAGTTGTTAACTTTCATAGGTATCTTATTGCATTTTTTGATACCTTTAGACCTTGCTTGCTTCTTTTCATATCTAGAAGTTCTAGAGAAGTTAGAAAAGTCTAGCATCTATAAAACAATAGGACATACAAGAAATTATATTATAACTAAATAAAATTAATTTCAACCAAAGTAATAAAACTAATAAGAATGATTGAACCTAACTTTAAATGCACTTCAAATCGGTAGTGAACATCTTAGATTTTTTATACAATGTACTAGTAGAATAATGTTGATTACATTTAAAAATATATAATTAAAATAATAGTGAATAAGCACACCTATGCTCAAATATTTATTACATTCAATAATAAACTACACCATACATATAACCAAATTTTAGGTGGCAAGCTAACAAGTTAAGATGATAGGCTAGTTAATATGATAAAACATCATCATAATCATCTACATTACTAGCAAGATCAAAATATTGATCACTCATGTCTACATCTACTTGATTTTATTCCTTATCCTAATATTTGACATGAAATACATTCTCTCTCTCAATCTCTTCATTGGTAATCAAAATCTCTTCTTCAAATACTCCATCATTGTCTTCATCCACTTCTTTGAATATTTCTTGTAAATTAACATATTGCCCATCAGGCATTATATCGACAACTTTCATGAATTTTCATTTTGAATGAGACTCTATTTCAATGACATACAACCATATTGGGATTATTACATTATCAATTATAAATTATTGGTTAATTTGAAGAGGGGAAACATATGGCTCATATGTCTCTAATAAAACTTGTCATGTATTTATACATATAAATCCATACTCATCAAATTTTACTGTAGATGGTCAGATCCACTTACATTTTAATAATATATGACTATTTTCAACAAAATACACTTGAATAATTTCTTGGATGAAAACAACATAAAATTTCTTCTTAGTTTCATGAATAAATTCAACACTAACTACACAATCACAATTTGTCTTTCCTTTATCTTTTTATTCCACTCTTAAATGACTACCATAGGCCCAAATTCCACTAAAATTCATATCCCATAAATTTAGATATTTTGAAATATCACTTTCCTCCATTGTTATATCTTGATCTTATTTTTCATTATTAACTACATTAGTAATCCATTCTACAAAATTTGGAAATGTATCACCTCCAATCAAATCATGGCATCTGCACTTTTGAGGTTGATGTTGCATCTAAGTTTGATTATCTTCTTCATATTTTATACATATAATATTAATGTAAAAATAGTAATATTAATAATATAAATGTGTAAGTGAAATTGAGTAATTAAATTATTGTGTAAAATGTTTTTACCTACACCACTTATCGAACAAAGATGTGTTTTGAAGAATATAGGCATTTATCACACTTTTTTTTATGTGATAGATTGAAGCGACATATATTGCCTTCCAATACTTCACCTACAACTCTCTCACCTTCTTCATCATCCCATACACATTGATTGGCATTTTTAAAATCCTTCATATATTTTGTACAAAATCCCATGGCCTCTTGCATTAAATATCCCTCATATATGTTGTATTTTGGTTTTTCCCTAGTATGAACAATTTTTTTCAAAACCTTAATATATATTTCTATAAGATACATCCATCTCATTATTACTGGGCCACAATTCTCTAGTTCATATTCTAGATGTATCAAAAGATGCATAGAAATGTTAAAATTATTGGTGAAAAATCCCATTCTAATAGACAAAGGAATTCAATAGCATCCTCCCTCAAACTATCAAAGTTCGAAGGAGATAATACATGTAAACTCATTATATTTAATATTAGGCCCAACCTTATAATTTCTAATCTTGGCCCCTTTGCCAAACTTGATATATTTACCACAATACGTAAAATATTCTTGATTATGACATGATAGTCATGGGTCTTGAGGCCTCTTAAGCTATTGATGTCAGTTTGGATTCTAATATTACTACTTACATATCTAGTGGAAAAGTGAGTCTAAAACATTAACTTTAATAATTATACATGTTGTTCCTTTGTCAAGACATAAAGAGCACTAGGTTTTCTATATTTTTCATAATCATATTTTTGAACCCAAACATTTCGATGAATATTTAGTTGTCAAAAGTCTTCACATGATGAAATAGTATCAAAAGCACCAAAAAGAGTTTCTATAATAACATAGACTATATTTTTCTCAGTATGCATAAATTCAATAGTATGCTTAATAGATATATCCTTAAATTATGGCAACTTATAGAATATGCACAACTATTTTACACCACTTTCATTACATGGATCATATCTTCTACCAGCAATACCATCATTTTCAATTATAAATGACATTATTTTTTGTCCATTCTCAAAAATGTAATCACCCGTTACTTGCAATGGTGCTTCATAATTCTCTTCATGACTATTGAAACATGGTTTTTTTGATGATATGGATGATCCATTTTAAGGTAAGAATGATGTCCATAATAAATACATCTACACAAACTTATTGAGTGCCTCAAAAAACCCTTAAAGTTGCAAGCATGACATCCATGGTATCCATGAATAATGAGACCAGTTGATGTGCCATATGCATGAAGATCATGAATCATAAACAATAAGGAAGATATTAAAGTGAATTTTATTGAATTACCATCCCTTAAATATTGAATTTTTTCAATTTCTTTCAACAATTACTTTAGCTCATCATATAATGGCTCTAGATAAGCATCAATTATATCTGAAGTCACACTTTTCCTTCCTAGTATAATCAATGATAGCATTAATAAAAATGGTTTAGTTTCTAACCATGGAGGCAAGTTATAATTTATTAAAAACATTGGCCAAGTTGACCATTTAGTAATTTGATCTGAGAATGGGTTCACCCCATCTAGAGTAAAACCCAACCTTATATTATGAGGATCTTGAGAAAAATCAGGCCATCTATTATCAAATTCCATCCACATCTTAGAATTAGGCACATGTCATTATTTTCCATTGATGCTCTTATTTTGGGCATACCATTACATAAGTTTTGTACTGTCTCTGCACCTATACATTAAGAGCAATCATGGGATATGTTAAAATGGTGAAGAACCTTTCTTGGAACCACAACTACATTCAATCCTTGTCTACACCTCACTTCATGAAATTTTGGACATTCACTCTCACTTACAAGATTATTTTGAAATAATACACAATCATTCAAAGATGTGTGGATGTTTTCATATCCTAAGCCTAGCTTAGTGATTTGATTTTTACATTGACTTTGTTTTATTGGCAATGTGGAGTTAGGTGGTAACAATGACCTTAATAATGTTAATAACTGATCTATACTCTCATTTGTCCAACCAAGCATCACTTTCAAGTTAAGAATTTGAATGATTGTTATCAAACAACTTAATTTGTAACTAACATATATAGGATTTAAATCATCTTCCATTGACTTGGCCAAATCATCGTTTAGACCCTCATTCAACATTCTATCAACTTCAAAACCTTTATCTAGTATTGCTACCTCTTCATCTATGTTTGTTGCCTCTTCATCTCTCACACTCTACAATTCTATCATATATTCATAATAATTGTAATCCCAAGGGCTTATATCACTATACCCATATCTTATCATATATCAATAAATTACATTTATTTTTTTCACCTTTCCACCAAGACAATCATTACATGGACGTGGATATTTTTCCATGTCCCTCTCATTAGTTACTCTCTCATCATATGCATGGTATTGATCCATAGTCAACCTTTGACATTGATCTATTTATAATGTTCTACATTCCAGTATTAAATTAGATTTTTTTTTCTAGAAAAAAATAGAAATTTGAAAAACTCAACTTACTCAAGATCTAATACATGTAAACTCATTCTCTTTAGCACTTACCTAGAATTCAAAGCACTTCATAGATTTAGGATATAAAGCACTCTGAATAATTAGAATTAGAGCACTTTAAAGGATACAAAGCACTTTATAGTAGTTCAAATTCAATAAATATAGTTGGGCATCAGTCTACAAAATTAGATGTTTTGTTTATGAATAGAAATAAACAAATGTTATTTTTATCCATATTTTATTATGGGCCTTCCTTTTCTAGATGTTAATTAAAGAAATGGTTTAGTAATGGAACACAGAATTTATGCTTATTATATTGATGAACCACAAACATTTAAACATATGGTAATCTTGTCAATGTTAATCAATACACAAACACAAATAGGCTAATGCATTCTTTGTTGTAACTTTGAGCATTACTTACTAGCATAAATTATTAACATGTTAAGATAATATGACTTGTTCTAAAAATTGATATACTCCCATATGTGGATGTATAGTATCATTAAATTAGCTTGGTTACCACATTGATTTGATGAACTATCATAACTTTCAACTATGTCATATGAGACCATCTTCTAGGATTCTATGCAATTAATATATTAGGCTTACACACAATATTACCCAAGCATCGAGGTCTAGGATAGGGACATGATCCAATGGTTCAATTTAAAATTGATCAAAGGAAATGAAATTTAGATGCATTTTACAAGTTCAATTCCCATATCCTCCAAAATGCGTAGAGGAAACTAATGAAAAAACAATCTTCTAAAATTTGAATTGCCTGTATGGTTCTGGTACTCAATTTCCTATGTAACTACTATAAGTTACACCAACAAATAACAAACTAATTATAATTTATATGCACTACCCATGCCATGAAGACTTAGTGAAAAGGAGCCTTAGGGATTAGGTTAGTGAATTTCTTACAACATGAGAAATTGATACCATACCCATGTATGATAACATGGAACACAAATAGACAGCTTCAAGATATGTTCATTACATTGTATTGATTATACAATGAATAAAAACATCCAATTCTTTCACAATATCAAGAACTCCAAATTGTTACATGGTAGTCAAAGTCTTATGATAAGATACCCTCCTATTTATGTAACTCATATCTTATAATACACCAATTTTTTTCTCCTAATTAAATACAGTTTCCAAGAAAAAATCTATAGATTTTTTGTTTAATGTAATGAAGGTTTTGAATTACCTCTGAATTCACTATAGAGGGTGTCCCCAAATTTGACTCCATTGTAGAGGGCCTCACCGACTCCAAATTCATTATAGCAAACTTTGAATTCCTTGCCTACCTTTTCAAAAGTCTCCAAGTCCTCTCCACACAAGATTTATCACCCATGCAAGTATACTTTATACTTATATGCTAAAACCCAAAATGCCTCATGCCATCAAATTAGCACACAAACCCTCTCTGGTTGGCTCTAGTTCCATTAATAATTAATAAACCCTCCTTATATTTGTAGATGTACATTGCAAAAATAATGACAATTGTACTCCCCACTCCCCCATCAAATTACGTCTATCAAATTCTACACTCTACTATACTACCCACTCCTAAAACAATTTACCAATTCGCTATTAACCTTGTGCATGCAATATAACCCACTCCTGCCAATAATTTCCCAATTTGATTTTTTTTTTTAATTACCCACTTTAATATCATATTATTTAATTTTCTTTTGTGTGACTAATTATTTAGTTGTGTTTATTTACCTAACAATCAAATTAGTCATTTTTTAGTCATTTATAGCTGTGTTACAAAAAATTAGTAGAATTTAGTCATTTTTAGTTGTCTTGACTAAAATTTTTAGTCACGTGGTCATTTATTTAGTAAATTATACTAGTGTAAATGAGATAGTATAATTTTAGCCACAACTAATACATTATTACAACCACTATTACAAAAATATAATGTATAAATGATACAGTTTTAATAGTACATAATAATATCTCAAATGATAAAACATGATACAAAGCTCCTTTGATCAGAGTCTCCATGACTCAAGTATCAATATGTAATCTCAGGTTTAGTCTCAAGTATAGTACTCTATCTGGTAGGGAGAGCATGATCTGTAAACTTAAAGCAATAACACACTTGCATATTTTAATTTTTTTAAATATTAATTTAAAAAATAATTAAATAGGAATAATTCAATAAATTCTCAAAACACAACACATAATTTGATAATAGAGTTTGGATCGAAGGCCTATGTCTCTGGGTCCTATATCGGTCAATGTATTAGAAAAAATTCTTGAAAAGGACTTACAAATTTCTCCAAATTGAAAACTGAACTAGAAAATTATTCCTTGGGAAAAAATAATATAAATCCCTTTTCAGACTTTTCCCTAATTTTACCTTTGGCACTCTCTATAACACATCCAAGTTTTCTAGCTAAATCCTTTAGCAATGGTTACTAAGCTTTTTGAATGATTCAAATATAATGTTGAATGCTTTATATAGTCATTCTAACCTGTATCCCAAGTGGTTGGGACTTATCTTTTTATCCAAACTTGTCATGGTTTGAGTCCCTTCTTAACAATTTTAGGGGGCATATAAATCCATTAGTCCGACATTGTTAAATGGGTAAGCTTCGTGGATATTTATAAGCCATGAATTTTATGGTGTAATATGCCAATTATTTGGCATTGGCATTGGTTTAAGTGGCATGTGGTGGCATGGGTCTTTCATGTGGGTATCTGGATGGTATATGGTTTCACATGGATATTTCAGACATGGAATGTGAATGGAATATGGGGTCACATGGAATTTAGGGTATGACATGTGGCAAGGATGTTGGTGGAACATGGAACATAGGGCTACATGGTAAGTATGTAAAAATGATAAGTTAATTGGTTTGTTTATAACATTCAAGAATAATTAAAATTAGACCATGGTAAAATAAATTGGTGACAAGCCACATGGTGGCTTGAGGACCCAGCACATGGCCCAATCTCCACTCAGCACTTTTCAACCACTCACCACTTATCGATGTCCAACTGGATGTTTCATTCAAATCTATTTTTTTTACTTTCTCTTGATCTTTGATACATGATATTTTACGCATATGGCCTCTATTTTTTGAACTATGAGATTCACTAAAAATATATCAATGAGCTTTTCACCATGAAAAAAATCAACTTGAAAATTAATGTCTTCTTTTTTAGAGTGAATATGGATCCTCTCAGATCAATCCTCCTCACTGAGAAGGATTTTTATCCTCAAAAAGTTGGTACTAGACCTAGTACTCAATATGAGGATCTTTTCATGGCTCTGGCTCTAATGATCATTTGAAGATACTTTGATAGGTCTTTAGATCTAAAACTATTACATGTCACTTGGTGTTATAACAATCACCATTTTATAATTACCCTCTTAGGGTTTTACATAGTTTTACATACATTTCCCTTCTTGGGTCTTTACAAACACTATAATGATTACAAACATTGGCCATATTTGGGTCTTATGCATTTATAAACAATGCCTATATTTAGGTCTTAAAAACATAAGGTAAATATGTATGCATGTTTTCACACTCTATACAAATTAAAATATATAACCCATCTTTTGATTTGTTTTCAATACTTCTCATGATGACATCTTTTTATTACCCTGCAATGTTCCTGTCTACAACATACATGGGTATAAAAACACTAAAGGCATCATATACCTATAATAGTTACTATCGATGTGCTCGTACAAGATATTTTATCCCATATTTTATAATTCTATACTAATTTTCCCTCTTGGAGTATGTTGCCTTTCTCAGAGACAAATATGGTTTACCTAGGATAATGCCACTAAACTAAGTGGAGCTACATCTAATTCAACTTCATCTAGGAAGTTGGAGGTAATCATAAACCCTAATTAATATGTTTTACTTACATATACACCATTACCATCATCTATTTTATCTAGAGAATAGTGTTGGAAATGTGGCTTAGTTTCTAAATGTAGGGTTTTTATAACATCTTCTAATATCATATTCTTTTGATAATTTTTATCAAAAATAACATCTATCTTAGAATGTTTAGAAATTATTTTTTAAAGAAATGTTTCTTACCTTTCTAGGGTGAAAATATTTGAACTATTAGCTTCTCATTGACTATCATCTCCCTTACTAATGTTATCTCAGGTTCTGACTAACAAGATTATGTCTTTTGTTTGATTGAAGATGCAATTATAACCTTTGCCTAGGGTTGTGGATAAGTTTTCTTATCTTCTTTTAGCATTTTCCCCTTATCATTGAAGTAAAAACCCAAATTTATGTCTTCTTTAGGTATTTTTTTTTTGTTAGTATTTTTATTGACATGTATCTTAAGCATCCTTCTAGGGCTTTCTAAGGCATAATGATAAGATACATTTGAGTATTTCCTCTTTGCATACTTTAAAGAATCATTTTAAGATTCTTCACCCAATGTAACTATTACATCTTTGAAGATTGCTTCTTCCAGCTCTTTAGGGTGTTCTAGCTTGCTGCTTGAGGAATCCTTCAACTCAACTTCTTGGGACATTTGTCCTTCACTTACGTATCATAATCCTACATGGAGTGGTCTCTTTGCCACTTAGATAGGCTAGAAAATTTCTTGACCATTAATGTCAAGGCCTTTTCCTTCAAATCCCATTTTAACTAACATCTTAGAACCTATTCCCTTCATGTGTTTCTCAAATGTATTAACACATGACTTCAATAAATGTTTAGGGTTAGTGCATTCAGTATCCCTAACATTGTCAATATAGATAAAAGAGTTGATTTCATTATTTTCATCTTTATAATGTACATCAGAAGATACATCGATAATTAGAGCATTATTTACTTCTAAAATTTCAACATCATTTTAGGGTTAGTGCATTCAGTATCCCTAACATTGTCAATATAGCTAGAAGAGTTGATTTCATTATTTTCATCTTTAGAATGTACATCAGAAGATACATTGATAATTAGAGCATTATTTGCTTCTAAAATTTTAACATCATTTTCATTCATACGACTAGCAGGAGTATATGAATTAGAAGAATCACTACTATAATTAGAATGTACTTTTGTAGTTTGGCTTGTCCCAAATTAAATCTTAGGTATGATCAATTGTCAATGGATTCCTTCTCTTAATGTAATGTTTATGACATGTCAAGATGTGAGATAATAATGACCCAAATTTATCTCTTTAGCTTCTCTTGGAACTATATCAAGAGCTATTTGATCAAAGAATAGCCCTCCAATGCCAAAATGTAGGATGCCATAATGAGTCACATGTCCACATACTAAGCCATCAGCTCTTCCAAACATCTTAGTGTGGAGTAATGGAAGAGTCCTTAGTAGCAAACATTGTACGAGACCTTAATTAATATAATTGGTTCTAGGGAATTTTCCTTTAGCAATAGCAGTGCAGTTATGCCTTTGAGTTTGCTTAGAATGTAACATAATTTTTAGCACTTTCATTAGTAACAACTATCACATTAGAGACTCTAGAGTTTCTTGATAAGGTACTATTGGTTAGATTGATTTACCACTACTGGACACAACTAGTGCCTTATCTCTTTCCTCATTCTACCTTCTAAACCATAATGGATCCTGACTAAGATGTAGGATTTAGCATTTTTTGGCAATATGACCTCATCAAGCATAAAGTCCATAAGACTCTAAATTTCCATGTATCCTCTTCTTATGTCAATGTCATGTTATAATTCTACTCATAGTGCATCAACGTTCTATTTGATCCTCTCGATCTGTTATTCCTATCATTATTTTAATGCTTGCTGACTTTACTCTTGAGATTAGAGGTATTGCATTATCATAGTGATAATGGAATTTAGTAACAACTAATTATAAGCTAGAATTGGATCCATTGTTCTACAATAACTAATTTTGGTTAAAACAAAAAATCACAATTTTACCCATAAATTTAGTTTTGATATCAAACTTGATGTACTAAAACAATGCCTAAATAGAAGTTATACTAGCACACTAACCACTTTGCTACCAACTTGACCCTTAAACATAAAGAAATAATACACTCGCATATTTTAATTTTACTCTACAATATTAATTTATGAAATAATTTAAACTTTTGATTTACAAAACATCAATTTAACAAGAACAACTCAATAAATTCTCAAAACATAACACATAATTTGATAATGAAGTTTGGCTCAAAGCCCTACATATTTGGGTCCTATATCAGTTAATGTATTATGAAAAATGAATCAAAATTACTTACAAATATCTCCAAATTGAAAAATGAACAACTAAAAAAATGTTCCTTGGGAAAAAATAATATAAGTCCCTTTTTGGACTTTTCCCCAATTTTGTCTCTAGCACTCTCTACAACTCATCCAATATTTATATATAAAGCCTTTACAATTGCTGGTAAGATTTTTGAATGATTAAAATATAATGTTGAATGCTTTATATAGTCCTTTCAACATTTATCCCAAGTGGTTGGGCCTTATATTTTAATCCAAACTTGTCACGGTTCGAGTCCCTTCTCAATGCTTTGGGGAGGGCATATAAATCCATTAGTCCCACATTGGCAAGTGGGGAAGCTTTATAGATATTTATAAGCCACAAATTTTATGGTGTAATATTCCAAGTATTTGGCATTAACATTGGTTTCAGTGGCATGTGGTGGCATGGGTATTTCACGTGGGTATTTGGATGGTATACGGTTTCACATGGATATTTGGGACATGGAGAGTGAATAGAATATAGGATCACATGGAATTTAGGGTATGACATGTGGAAAGGATATTGGTGGAACATGGAACATAGGGTTACATGGAAAGTATATATAAATGGTATGTTAATTGGTTTGTTTAGAATATTTAGGAATAATTAAAATTGGACCATGGTAAAATAAATTGGTAACAAGCCATGTGGTGGCTTGAGGACCCACCACATGGTCCAATCTCCACTCACCACTTAACAACCACTCACCACTTATCGATGTCCATTGGATGTTCTATTTAAACCTAATTTTTTTACTTGCCCTAGTTTATCTTTGACACGTGATATTTTGCACATATGGGCTCCATTTTATGAACTATTAGATGCACCAAAAAGCTCTCGATGATCCCTTCACCATGACAATGATCAACTTGAAATTTGATATCTTATTTTTTAGAGTGAATATGGATCCTCTTAGATCAGAGCATCATCTCATATATTTTCCACACCAACCACAGACCATAGATCCCCCACACTATCTTCCAATAATGGGATGGCCCTCCTTTCATGGATGGGTAGATAATGACTATACAGGAATCCAAAGTACCAAACCAAAACTCGTGTGTTGAAGATATCTAATGCATTATGTAGAGATGGAATCCAAAGTGAGTTAAATCAAGCACTAGTCAAACAAACCCAAGAAAATACATAAGAACATAACTAGATAAGCTAACATATTCAATAGGGTTTTATAAATGAAAATTAATAGCTATTGAAATAAATCACATACATCAAACCTTCCCAAGAACATCATATCACCCAAATGCATCTCAAAACATGATTTTCCCCTTGATTTGGTGCTCAAGTCTTTATCAAAGATTAATTCTTTCCTCCTCCATCGTCTCAAGTACCCCAATGAAACTAGGCTCATGATATTTGATCAATGTTATGTCTATCTTGAAGCTATCCTATTGTAAATTAAGAATTATAACACTACACAAAGAAATGTTGCATAGAGAATTTTGCATAAAAAGTTTACACAAAAGAAGCTTAAAAATTTGAGTGAGAGGCCTCTTATTTATAGATTTTTGAATTTGATCATAATCAACCATGACTATCCATCTTGAGATCAAGATGTGTGTCCATGAATTAATTCAATTTAAATCATAAATAGCCCCATAAATATTTGGAAAGAAGGGGCATTAAATAGGCATGTGAGGCCTTAAACTTGATATTTATTGCATTTATGTATTTTGGATTCCACCCCATAAATGATGTCATTTGATGATGCAAATATTACAAATCAATTTCCAACTAAAAGATATTCAATAGTTTTCATGGATTCTCCACTTAAGCTATTGATTTGGATTAATTTGCCGAAGTGATATTAATCAAATTTTAGGTAACTATATATAAATTGGTTGCACACTATTAATCAAACTAGTCATAATGTCAATTTAATTGGTCATACTTAAATTGAAGTGGAATTAAAATAATATGTTAGTTGCATACATACCAATATCCCATTTAGTACATTATCGGCATGAAATAACACATGCACATGCCATGTGCTTCTAAAGTAGAAGAATCTAGTGATTCAAAGCGTAAAACTGTATTTTTTCCACTTTCACTCAAAATGATTTGAGAAAAGTTAATAATAACATAAAATACATTTCCCCATTTAGGGATACGTTAGCCTAAATTGGCACTTGTATATGAAAATACTAAACCATTTAGTATGTTTAATTGATTTTAACTTAAATTGTGTGTTTGAGTAAATTTTGAGTAAGATTAACAATTTCAACATAATGGTGTTAGGAATTGGATGTCTACATTTTTCTCCTATTTGAGAAAGAATGGTAAGAAATTTAGATAAATCAATGTATTTTCAAATAAAATAGTTTTCAAGAATAATTTGGAAGGAAATGAACCATGATGCCCCTTGAGATGACATACAAGAATGAAAGAGAAGGATAGACTCTCGAAAAGAGAGAAAAAGAGGTGAAATTAAGCCATGGATAAGATTAAATATAGATTGAGCTATTTCATGCACACATTGATTCTCAGTGATCAAAATATAATTATAATATAATGGGCCCTATAAATGGGGGAAGTGGGAAGGATACAATCCAAATATATAATTGACACACTTTGAACACACCTAAAAGAAGGTGCAATCTACGTGCTTAGGGAATGATCAATATCGAGATAAGTTGCACATTATAAAATTTCTAGAATGAGGAAAAATTTATATAGAGATTATAATTAGAAGAAATAGGATAACATTTCTTTAATAAAGGAAATAATAGTGTTCCCTAGTAGAGTGAATTTTATTAGTTGATAAAACCTTTTTTTTCCAGTAGGGCTGATTTTGATCACTAATATTTAATTGTGCCCCAATAGAGCTGATTTCATTTGGTAATTGGTCTAAATGTTTTGCCCCAATAGGGTAAATTGAAAAGCATAGATTTAAATATATAATCTAATGAATATATTAAAGATGAGTGGGCACAAATTTAGATGCATTGGTCGAAGGATTGAAATAGCCATAAATAACCAATCATATGAGGATGCATAAAATGATGAAAGATATGAACAGAGAAATAAATGTGGCCAAGATGACCTAAGATACTTCATGTATCCAAACACTACCTACATAGTCCAAATGTACCTCAAGCCAATGTGGTTCACCCAGAAGCAAGAGAAAAAATGAGAAATGAAGGACTCATAATGTATGCCAAGAGATGCACATCTTACAGAGAGTCTAGTGCATAAGCCATTGGTATCTAGTTTCATTGGTCTACTTAAGAGATGATCTTCATATCTACATTGACTTTAAGACATGGATCCAAATCACTTTATTCTTACTATAGAAAAATGAAATTATGCATCATAAGTATGAGCAACCTATGAAGGCATTGTATTTCAATTACAATGAGCTGGTTCAAATATGAATACTTATAACTAAGGATAATGATAAAAACTACCAATACCAAATTTACTACTATGTACATTTAAACAAAAATAAAGATAAAAACAATACATAAATGTACCCTAACTTAAGATCAAGTTATGAACAATAAATATTTAATTTATAAAAATCAAAAGCAAGAACAACTCAATAAACAACATGAAATTAAGATAGGAATAATCAAGATCCATGTATACTACCAAGAGGTACTTAGAAAACAAAACAAAAGAGCAAGACAAAATAGGAACAAAAAAGGCTAGAAGAATAAACAAGAAGAAATAAAAAGGAATAAGGAGCAAAAAATAAATGAAAATAAATAGAGAGAAAAGAAATCACAACAAAAAACCAATAAAAAGTCAAAACAAACACACACAAACATGAGTTAGTCATAATATTAGTATGAGTGGAAAATAATTATTCGATTACATGTAGTAGAGGTGTTGCTTTCTATGATAGTGTAACAAGAAAAAAGGACACAAAGTTAGCCCTAAGTGATAGGGAAACAACAAGACAAATCAAAATGGGGGAAAAAGAAGAAAAGGAAGGGGGTTGGCCAAGTTGACTCTAGATTTGCAAAACAAGTGGATGTTGCCTACATAGTTCCATGGATACGATATCCAACATAAAATTTAGGCCAATGTATTTCTCCTAGGAAATGGGATAGAAGAAAAGTGATGATAATAAAACCTAATTGATGTTGTAGAGGAAATAAATAAAATGATCTCACAAAATGATGAGAGCATAAAAATTAGTGTTTAAAAAATGGCAAGAGTGTGGAGATCAGAATAAACAAAAGTGTAAGGAACTATTTGTGTTCTTTTTGTTGATCATTTTATAATATTTTTGTTTTTTAGGATAAAATAGAAATAAAATATTAAAAAAAGGTCCAAGGAACTACCGAACTAAGGAGATGCACTTCCACAGGTAAGAGTTCCAATAATAGCTAAAGTTGACTGCAATGACCCATGCTCACCAATCGATAAGAGAAAGATCCTACTAAGGCCACCATGGTCACCAAATAGAATAAAAATAATAATAGAATACTACATAGTGTTAGATAAATTAGAGGAACCATTTAGTAGGAAAAACCTATGAGTTAATGTATCTATGTTTGCTTGTTTATAAAAAGAAGATAAAAAATATTATTCATGCTGAACTACTTTGTATAACTAGTGGTGGATGTGTCCAGAATGCCTATGAGTCATAATCAGGATTATAATTGGTTTAGGGATAAAATATGTATAGGTTATAATGGCCCAGGGTATGAAAAGAATGTGGTTCTAAATAGAATAGTCTGTAGTAAATAGGGTACAAGATAAAATGGTCTAGGGTGGGATAAAAAGAGTCAAGCGAGAATATCAAAAATCCAGAGTGCTAATGATCCAAATAGTCAACTATCGAGAGCCATAAAAAATATGGTTCTCATGAGAATAGTCTTGGGTAAGTAAAAATAAATATGGTATATGATAGGATGATCTATGATATAATGGTAGGATAAAATGACTTCAACACAAGTTGCACCTAAGTAAGGGTTGTTATAGACAAAGGTTCAAAATATGTCAACCATAGAACCACTTGAGATGCATAATTTTCATGGACACTAGAAGTTCTTTTCCACTTGGAGTAGCTAGCCTATATGCCTCTGATCCACAGTTTGCTATGATACCATATGGGTCCAACCAATTGGGTTGAAAGTTTCCCTTTTTCTTACATTATACATTTGTATTCTTATTTTATTTCAAGACTAGATCACCAATGTCAAACTACTAAGGGAGAATATACTTAATGTAGATTTTACACAATCTATTTTGATAAGCTCGCAAGTTGTCTAGGGCAGTCAAACACTTATCGTCAAGGAATTATAGTTATTACAACTTTGAGACTCTATAATCTTCATCATCTTTAATATTCTTGAAAGATACTCATAATGAAGGTAGCTTGATCTCAATCAAGATAATATATTATGTTCCATAAACATGGGAGTATGGAGTGGCTCCTATAGGGGCTCAATGACTAGTGTTATAAGCCCAAATGGTAGGAAAAATATGAAAGTTTCAATTATGGCTAACATCATTGATAATTTTATTAAGTATGGAAATAATGGTTTTGTTTGATGCCTCGACTTATCCATTACCTTGCGGTTTATATGGTGTGGGTTTCTTGTGCTTGATTTTGAATTTTGCACAAAGTTATTTAAAACCTTTGTTTATAAATGATCTATCATTATTAGATATAATGTGTGTTTGGATACATATCAATAGATTATATGGTAATGTATAAACTTGGTAATTTTCCTACTAGTGACATAAGTGAGTGGAATAGCCTCAATCCACTAATCCTTGGTAGTAGTTAAAATATGTTTATGGATATCTAAAGTTATTGGGTTTATTTTCCCAATGATTTTGAGCCCCCAAGTAGAAAATTACAATGGTATAGTAATTAGTTGTAGTGGTAAGGAAGGTGGGTGTATCAAATTTACATGTTCTTGACAAGGAACACACTTCTTCACATAATTGTAGACATTTGTCTCCATTTTTGGCCAGTAGTACCTATTCTAAGGAAAAGTTTAGCTAAAACTACACCATTTGTGTGGGCCCCACATATTCCTTCATGAACCTCCTTAATCACTAACTTGGATTCTCTCAAACATAAATAATGAAGTAGAAGTCCATCATGGACTTTATGATAAAGAATGTTTTCAAGGAGGGTATAATGGGCTATGCATTTACGAAAAAGTTTCTAATGAATATTTGAAAGGTTATGTGGCAAAACATGATTGTGAAAATATTTATCAAAAGTTTTGAAACCAAGGTAGTTCAAGAGTGGGATTGAGACCAAAAACGATGCATACCCTTTATTAATTGGTAAGACATGAGTAGGATATAAGAGATTTTCAATAATAAACTAATTCTCTTTATCACTACTATCAATTTTTATCATGGACCCAATTGTTTCCATTGCATTGGTAGATCTGTTATTGGCCCTTGGTACTTGTTCAAACTATAGAGATTTAAAATGAGTCTTGAGATTATCCATAATATGCTTGTAGGGTAAAAGCTTGTCATTTCTAGTTTGATACTAATCAGTGGTTTGATTGATAATGAATTGGTAATCACCATGGACCATTAAGTGTTGTATAACCCACTACATTACAAGATGAAGTCCTAAAATAAGTGCCTCATACTCGACCAAATGGTTGGTACAATGAAAATTGATATGAAATGCTTTGGGAATCAGATCCCCTTATAGAATAACTAATAAAATGTCTGATCCAAATCCTTTATAAGTAAAGGGACCATAAAAATATATCTTCCATTATTCAGGTTCATGTTTTACTTCTTCTATTGTCATAATAGAATAATCTAAAAAGTAAAATTTGAGTGGTTAAGTGTCCATAATGGGGGCCTTTATAAGTTGATCAACAATAGCCTACCCCTTAATAGCTTTCTAATTTTGATACTCAACATCAAACTCAGTTAAGAGAGTGACCCATTTGGCTATGTAACCCATGAGAGTTTATTTGGATAATAAATTTTTAAAGGATCCAATTTGGCAATAATAATAGTTTTGTTGTTTAGCATATAGTGTCATAATTTTTGGGATGCAAAAATCATAGCTAAACACTCCTCAAAAGACATATAATTATTTTCATAAGCCACTATTATGAAACTTAAATAATAAATTGCATGTTCCTTACCTTGATTATCATGTTCAGCCAAAAGTGCCCCTAGTACATGATTGGTTTCTAAAATAGAGAGAAATAATGGTTGTCTAGGTGTTGGTGATCTGAAAGCTAGTAGGTTAGCTAAATAGGTTATGAAATTCACAAATTCTAATTGACACTCTTGATCCCATTAAAACATTACCCCTTTATTCAAGAGATGTGTAAATGGGTGGCACTTATCTGGAAGTTGAGAAATGAACCTGTAATAAATTTAATCTGTCCTTATAGGCTTCAAAGTTGTTTAAGATTGGAAGGTGAAGGAATTCAATAATGGCCTGAACCTTAGAAGGTTTGACTTCAATCCTTCTTTATGATATAATAAACCCTAACAATTTTCTTGAAGTGACACCAAAGACACACTTCTTAGTATTTAGAGGGACCTTATACTCAAAATGTCTCAAATATTCTTCGTAGAATGTTAGGATATCTGACATGTGTTCTTGATTTAGCTAGGATGTCATCAACATAGTCTTTAATAATATCATCTATGACATCATGGAAGATGATAATCATGAAATGATGATAAGTGGCTCCATTTTTTATCAAGCCAAATGGCATGACTTGATAACAAAATATTCCCCATGGTGTGGGGAATGTAGTCTTGCACAAGTCTTATTGAGCTATCTTGATCTGATTGTATCTATAAAATCCATTCATAAGGGAAAACATCTCATACCCAGTAGTAAAATCAATAATAATGTCAATTTTAGGCAAAGGAAAATCATATTTAGGTAATGCTTTGTTAATATCTCTAAAATTAGTATAAATATGTATACCCTATGGATTTCTTTTACTAGAACTATGTTTGATATCCATTCAAAATAGTCCAGTGGTCTAATGAAGCCTAATCCTAATAATTTTCTAGGTTTGATTTGATAAAAATATTGATGTATGGATGTATCTTCGTTAATTTTTGTTTGATTAGATTAACATCTAGATGAACAACAGGTTGATACACAACTAAGTCAGGGTTTAATCCTAGCATGTCTGAGTATTCCCATGAAAAAATATCAATAAAATCCTTCAAAATGTATATAAGATTATCTAAATCCTCACCAGTGAGAGAAGATCCAAGGTAAATAATTTTGGGATCTTTAGATGTTCCCAGGTTTACTTCAATAGTATTTTCTACAAGAAGTGTAGGACCATATTCTAGAATATTAGGTAATGTGGGATCATGATCTTCTTGTTTTTTTTATAGTTTATTGTTGTTTCTCTCAAAGCTATAAATAATTTGATGAATTTGAATCCACCAATTCAGTTAATGGTTAGCTAGCAAATATCTTAAGAAAGTCAAGAGCAAGATGCTTAAAGACTTGTTATTTTTATGACATGATGTTATTAATATCTATAGAGATAGGAATTGATGGAACTTATGCATCCTTTGGGGATGAGAAAAATTTCCCATCCAAGAGTGTGTGAAATAAGTTTTCACTCAAAGGCTTGTCCTTTTCTCTACTTTTTCCTTGACCAATGAGTGCCTCAAAGAGGCTTTTACCTGAATATATTGATTTTTTATGTTCTTCATGACCAATAAAGTTTGATTTCTCTCCAAAGTAGGTAGAAAGATCCAAATAAAAACCAAAGCCTTGCTTATGATCACCAATTATAAATTTTTATCTGAGGTCCATGTACTCTATAATTGATTCTTCATTTTTGAATTCATCAAGGTGTATGACCAAATTTTTTTGGTCTCAATCAATGAGTTTAGGATGACAAAGGCATAGGGAACAATAGGGTATTATGGTCAAAATGGAATTTGAATAAAATAAGTTTTTTTTGGTAAGCTCATCAAAAATATTATAATGGGACACTACATTATTTACAAGAGTCTTGTCACTAGTCAATTTAGAATAATCACTATCAAAAGTCATGAGATCACCCCTAAGTCATATAAATCTAAGACCTTGATTCAAGTTAAGTTTACCAGCTAATAAAAGTTCCAGGATTACTTACACTCATGGGCTAAGGCCTTTTCTTGTATAATCAAATTTATCCATGATATGATTAGGGATAGTATATTTTAAATTTTAAAAATAATCAGTAATGCCATCAGAATATAACCAATCTCCTTCATTAAAATCTTATCAATCTTGATTTTTCAAAGTAGTAGGTATAAATACCATAGGTGGTTTCTACATTTATTTATTCTTTTTCCAAATCATGTTGGGTATTTTAAGTCTTTTGGAAGCGTTGTGTTTACCAAATGATTTAAGAGACTTTGATAACTTAGAAATATGGAATGGATCCTTAAGATGATACGTGGAAATGCCCATGTCTTCTATAGCAACCTATTTTGCATAAGTTGTGGGAAATGGATTAGCTAAAGTGGAAGCAAGGTCACTAGGGTTAATATAATTGGGTTTTCATGGATGTGAAACTATTTCCTTATTCTTATTTACAATTAATTAAAAACTGGGACAATAGTTATAAAAATGAAATTTAGCCTCTAGATGTTTACAATATTGATAAGGTTGTAGATCAGTAGGAATGATGATCTCAATCCCATCATGGTGAAACTTAAGGCACTGATTCAAAGTGGATGGAATGGCTTATACTTCATGGATCTATGGATGACCAAGAAGTATGTTATAAGGCAGTTCAATATATACAATATGTAACAAAGTGCGATGGGATATAGACCCAACAATGATTGGCAAATTAATAATATCATAAGATTCCATTTTGGCATTATCATATAACTTTATGGTGATCATATTTATTTGAATGTCATTTTTAGTGTAACCCAATCTCTGTACTAGTTTGATAGACACTATGTTCAACACTGAACCATTTTTTATAAGAACATGGTTGATTTTATGGTTTTTGATGATAACCTCAATATACAAGGGGTTATTATGGATAGGATCAAGAGTGGACATGTGTTTTTTTATCAAATGTGACTTGTTAAAATGAAGATAAATGTCCTATAAGTGTTTTTAACTATTCTAGATTAATATCTTGGAGAATAGTAGATTGTTGAAGTAGGTTGTTCAAAATAGTTATATGGACTTCAGATGTATATAGAAGATCTAAAATAGAAATATACATAGGGGATGTACTCAATTGGTCTGATGGACTATAACAATTTTCAATAGTAAGATGAGATGGTTTAGCCTTCGCTAGCATAGTGTTTAGGTTTGGATCTAAAATCATAATGTTTGCATGGGGTTCAATGGAAAAAGAGGGCAAAGGGATCTAAAGTGTAACTAATGAGCATCTAGTACCAATTACACAATCTATAGGTGGAAAGGATCCATTATATTTAGAAGATGAAGACAAAGGGCCTTTAGAAGGTTACTTTCAAGTGTCTAGTTTCGAAAATTTGATCAATTTTGAGTTAATGAGGAGCTATTATGATTAGAGTAAGGATGGGGTCAAAAAATAGTAACCCACACAAACCAAGGCACAATATAATTAATTTAACTCAATGCAACATTACTTGAGGTAGAGGGTGTTGAACCTATAATAATGAGCCTAGTACTTCAGGAAGCAAGGGATGGGTCATGGGATTTAATAGTGATAGTGGTAATGTGGTTTGTAGAAAAACACCCCACAATATTTTTATAATCATTGTTATTGTAACTTAGGTTATTAACATGAGTATTATGAAAATAATTTTGATCATGTTTATTATTTTTTTAACTTTGAGTCTAATTATGTTGTTGATTTTATCCTTGGTTTTGTTTGTTCCTTATTGTTTATTGATTATATCAAGGTAATGGATATTTATAGATTCCCATATCTTGATTAGTGTCTTGTTAAGCAAGATTGATCTCAACTTCACCATTTTAAATCAAGTCTTAAATGAGATGTCACAATTTAACACAATGATAAGTACCATGACCAACAACATAATGGAAGTTACAAAATTCAACCAACATGATGGAAGTTACCAATCAGGTTTGGGTTGATCTTCATGAAATGGCCTTGGTATAGGCCATACAATCAAATTAGCTACTACAAGCTTTTGAAACACTACCTCAATAGGCTTTCCTAGTTTTCTAAGGACTCTAAAGTTGTTATTGAATACCCTTCATAGAGGGAATATTTACAACATAGTTTATGGATTTTATGGAGCTAATTTCATGTTTGAAGCTAATGTATCCTACACCATGTGTACATGTCTTGCTTTAGTTAATTCATTTCCAACCATGTTCTTATTCTTATTGAACTCCCTAGGTTTATATGTTACAACAGTTTAGCTAGGTGATTGGGTCTACTTTGACTTTTGACCATATGAATAAATCTTGACAAGGTCTTTGGTGATAAGCACCTTCTTAATCTGCATACCCTTGACTATAATTTCTTCAAACATGTTCATTCAAGCAAGTCTTAGATTATGCACCACTTTAGGGTGTAGGTTCTGTACAAAAATGTCAACCAAATATTTGTCTAGAAAATTATGTTGAAAACATATAAATAATGTTCTCCACTACTATAGATATGCTATGAAGCTTTCTCCATCTCATTATTTGGCTTTGCACAAGTCAAAAATGGTTAATTCATGTTCAATATTATAAGAGAAGTGGTTGATAAAATTTTTAGATAGATTGTTCCAATCTATAACTGACCCCTTGGGTAGATTAAGAATCTAGTTTAAAGCATATCCTATTAAACTTCATGGTAACAAGTGAAGAAAATAAATGCTATTGTAAGTTGCCTCTTGACATAATACAAAAAATCCCTAAATGTTTTCACGAGGGTCACCCTTCACTTTGTATTTATCACATTTGGGTGACTTAAAATGAGGCACAAAGGGGACTTAGAGAACACTCAAATTGAATGGATATGGATATCTCTCATCAAATTTTTACTTTTTAATTCTATATCATGTCTCGATTCATGACATAATTTATTTTATCAAATTCCACTATTGCATGTTTGGTGCATTGGTATGTGGAATATAATTCTATTGGGGTAGTATGTGCCCCTATTTTGTTGATTTATTAGGGACATACACCCTAATATCTACAATTTTTTTTGGTTATCTACTTGAGTCAAGTAAGTAAGCCATTAATTCTTGGGTTGATAAAAATTCCTTGAATTTTGTTGTCTTGAATTTTAAGAGTTTTGTTGATTTTGGGGAGTCCATGGTATATTCACCAAAGTACATGTTGGTTGAGAAGAACTTTCCAAATTACTTTGAAGAATCTCCTCAATACATAATAAATATTTTGGTCCTTATTTTTGTGAAGTAACAAGAGGTTCTTGGTGATTGAAAAATGTATGCTTTGTGTTTGGTGAAGCATGTTGTAAAACCTTTTGAGGCTTGTTTTTTTCAATTGAGACATCATGATTCATCATAAGTGTGTTCTTAACTAAAGTTTTTAGTGTAGGTTCTACCACATTCCCTTGTTCCTTGGAAGTGTCATTGTGTATATAAGTAGCAACTAAAGATTCAATCAAGTCTGTGATAAGTTGGTCTACATATTATTAACTTATATTTTTGATCTTGGTGACAAGATCTTGATCATTAGGTATTGACTCTATGAGCACTTTGTTTCCTTTGCTAGAAGATGCAATGTTTGATTTTACAATATGAGCAAAAGATTGTTATTTCTATTGTTCTTCTACCCTAACCAAGGTATGTAATTATTCCATAGGAAATCTTGATGGAAATCTAGCACCTAATTTAATCAACCTTAGGAGTGATTTGTCTTTTTCCTCTAGAGGTTGATATTCAATATAGTCTTTCTCTAATCCTAAAATAATGGGAATTTCATCAAATACCATGAAATTATCTTGTCCATCATAAAATTTCTCTTCCTCATAGCTAGGGCCATAAGAGACCCCACTACAAGTATACCTTTGCATCATGTCTAAAATCATATTCTCTATGTTTTCTAATATTTAGAAAATGTTTTTAAATTTTAACAAGGTATGCCCTGATTTTTTCCAAACAAATGATAAGGCAAAAGAGACTATAATAAAAAGTAAGGTGGCATAGTACCACACAATTAGAATAAATGATCATGAAATTACTCAACTTTGGTAGGTTTAAATCATGAAATTAGAAGAGGGTGTGATAACTTTGAAACTTATAGTGTAAACTAGTAGACCAAATGTAGGTCAAAGATACATTAATACTGTAAAATCTAGGGACAAATTTGATGTGTTACAACTAGAAAATTAGAAGAGAGTCTCTCTGACGAGGAAAGTAACAACGCAAACTAAGAAACTCAAGATGTGAAAACATGCAAAAATTCCTAAGTATAGAACTAAAACGAAATAGGTAAAACAATGTTGCCACATGGTAATAGGAAGTATAAAATTTGTTATAGAACTTAGAGTGTGAGAAATACACTAGATAACCTAAGTTCACAATGAACAGAATAAACAATGAGTCTATAAAATGGCCTTCAACCTAAATGGTAAATTGTACCCAAGTTAACTCAAACCAAGTGTAAATGGTAAACCAATTAACATGTTGGCCTAGAACATAGAAAGGTGATATTCTAAATTTAAATTAAAAAATGGACTTAAATATTTTTGAAAAATGGCTTAGAATCAAATGAACAGCATAACACTATTTTTTAGATATGATAGACATAAAGTTTCAAATGAGGATTTGAACAAGGTAAAAGATGATTTTGATTTGGTCAGCATAACACCTTCTTTTTCAAATAAAATGGTGGGTAACAAATGTGTTTGGTTGACATGTTTCAATTTAAAAACAAGTTTTAGACTTAAATCAAGACCAAGCAAGTAAAGGAAAAGACAAATACAACTAAGTATAATATCCAAATCCCTAAACTAACAAGGTTGCTTCATATCATTGGATTTCATCTATATATGTGTTCTTGTGGGTATTTTAAGTGTTAATCCAAAAATAAAATCACATGAAGTAGTAGGGTTTTTAAACCCCTCTTCTCCCAAGAGATTTTATGATGATATAGAACTTCAAGCTACTCACCCTACATCAACAATATGTCTGTGATAAGTGTGGTTATTATAAAACTAAATTTTTGATCATCAAAATCGTCCCAAGTGTGATTAACACTAGAGATTCCTCTTGTCAATTGAGTTCATACCAATTAACTTACTATGCAAGGGTTTATTCCTTTGCATAATGATTCCATCCAATTATTTCCTAGTGGAATCCTCTAGTTAACCAGACCTAACTCAGGTTTTCATTATGATTGGAGAGGTTATCCACTCAACCACTTGGTAATCATAGTATACATGCCTTAATTTATATACCCTACCATGGAGCATAGTTGAAACAATTTCAAGAGATGAAAACCTAGGTCAAAGGTTCCCTAAAGAACTCATGAGGAGGCTATGAAATCCCACTCACAAGTCAAGTTTCATAAAAATGAAAGATAAATTGAAAAGACATTAAAGGTTGTGTTTAGATCACCCAAACCATACGGGTTTTGAGGAGAGTATCCATAACATTGTTTCCATGCCTTGGACAAGGCATAATTTATAAGGAAAGAACACTTTTTGTCACCCAAGTTCTCTAAAAAGGATCGAGGGATCATAAATTCATCCTTCATTTAAAAAAACACAAAAGTATAAAATTAACTAGCATAACACAAAACATTCCAAAAATTTTGTAATCTTAAGTGAATGTTTATTTTATACACCAAATTGAGATGTTTGTGAACAAAATTTGGCTCCTTCGGCTTTGTTCAAAACTTGCAAAACTAAGTATAAACCATCCAAATTCCTTTTAAGTACCAAATGAAATTATTCAAGAATTAAACATGTTCAAATTTGTCACTTTTCCACACATGACCTACAATTTTTTAGAGGGGTTCCTTCTGCTTTCAATCACAATTATCAACAAGAGAAGCAATATTTCAAAATTTGCTCTCAGGTTTCTCTATTTTTATTACATATAGATTGACATCGGTTATTAGTGACCAATATTGGTTACAATAAAACTAATGAAGGTTATAATAGAACTGATGCCAATTGATAAAACTCAATGTTGATTACATTTGAACCCTTAGGTAAAAAACATTTTGTCATAAGTTATCCCAATTAGTATAAAATCTCTAGAAAAATCATCTAGATCCTAAAATAAAATGTTCAGAAAGAGACATAAAATCCAAAACAATAAATTGCAACTTCTAAGAAATCTCAAAAACCCAATTTTTATGCCATGTTCTACCTTGCACAAGAACTGATTCCAGTTAGATCTGACCGATACTGATTAGGGTAAATTGATATCGATCACTATATAAACTATGTGTTAATAAAAAAATGAGAAAAACAATTTTAAAACTTGATTTTTATGGATTTTAAGGACTTTTTAGCAAATATAAAATGCTAAAGTATTCTCTTTACTTTAATTGGATGTGTGGTCCCACCTACAGTGCCAAAATATAGAGATGGAATCCAAAGTGATTTAGATCAAGCATTAGTCAAGAAAACTCAAGAATATGCATCAAAACATAACTAAGACAACTCCTTCAATGAAATTTTGTAATTGACAATTAAAAGTTATTGAAATAAATCACATAAATCAAACCTTCTCAAGATCTTCCCATCACCCAAATGTGGCTCAAAACATGATTTTCCCCTTGATTTGGTGCTCAAATCTTTAACAATGATGAATTCTTTGCTTCTCCATCATCTCAAGTAAAAAAATAAAACTAGGCTCATAATATTTGATCAATGTTATGCCTATCTTAAATCTATCCTATTATAAATTAATAATTATAACACTACACAAAGAAAGGTTGTGGATAGAATTTTGTATAATAAGTTTACACAAATGAAGCTTAAAAATGTGAGTAAGAAGCCTCTTATTTATAGACTTTTAAATTTGATTTGAATCAACCATGACCATCCATCTTGAGATCAAGATGTGTGCCCATGAATTAAATTTAATTTTTGATAATTAAATCATATATAGCCTCATAAATATTTGGAAGGAAAGAGGATTAAAGAGGCATGGAAGGCCTTAAACCTGATATTGGTTGCATTTATGGATTATGGATGCCACCCCAAAAATGATGTAATTTGATGATGAAAATATTATAAATCAATTTACAACTAAAATATATTCAATAACTTCCATGGATTTTCCACTTAAGCTCTTGATTTGGATTAACTTGCCTAAGTGAGATTAATCAAATTGTATGCAATTCTTTGGAAATTGGTTGCACACTATTAATCAAACTAGTTAGAATGTCAATTTAAAGGTTCATAATTTAACTAGAGTAGAATTATAATAATATGTTAGTTGTTAGAGACCAATATCCCATTTAGGACATTGTCAACACAAAAAAACACATGCACATGTCATGTGCTTCTAAATTAGATGAATTCAGTTTCAGTATGTCAAATTGCATTTTTACCACTTTGACTCGAAATGATTTGATAAAATTTAATAATAAAATAAAATTCATTTCCCTATTTAGGGATATATTATCCTAAATCATCACTTGTATATGACAGGATCGAACTATTTAGTGCATTTAAGTGATTTTGGCTTAAATTATGTATTTGATTAAATTTTGAGTACGATTGATAATTTCAACACAATGATGTTATGAATTGGATGTCTGCACATAATGTGTACCATAAATAAATATGTTCTAATATGATATCTTAAAAATATGAAAACTATATCAACATATGAAATGACAATGTTTATCAAACATTATTTTGTCCAAAGTTTTAATAATACATGATCTCTAGGATAAGTCAAATTCATACACACCACTAGATTGGATTACACCTCATCTTGTATTGATGATGTTAATTAAGCCAGTGAAATCCATCCACTACTTAATTAGGGTCATGAATGCAAGATTTGTTAAAAACATATACTAATATTAAAACTAATAGATTCATTCAAAAATATTCCTCCTTAGCAAATCAAAATTAAGCTAAGTACATAATGATCATACATTCATTTAGTCCATAAAATGAAGTGAAATGAATCCATTTATCTAGATTATTACATATAATAAATAGAATCCAAAAACAACCTTAAACATACCATCTAGGTATGATCACATCAAAACTATTAATTACCTATCATACTAAGTAACTCATAATGTTGGTCAGTATTAAAGAAGGTCTACGATGGGTGGGAAGTCTAGGTCAAGAGGTAGAATTTAAAAGTTGAGTGATGGGATGGAAGAGGGAAAGTTGAAGTCCAAAGATGATCCCATAAAAGAGGCACCCATTCACATGTTTATCTCAGAATAGGGTCCACCTTTCACTTTGAAGGAGGTACTAGATCACATGATTATTTCAAGGTAGGGTCCACCTACCTCTTCACTAGGCACAAGATCCAACCAGATTTGTAAAAAGAAATCAATCTCATGGGCAAATATGGTGTCTAGAGAATGGCTAAAAATTTAAATCATTTAAGACTCCCCACTGGTCCCCACCTATGAAATAAATGAGGTATTCATTAATGTCCTTCATTTTGTCATTGAGAAAGTTGACACTTCACTATCAAATTCTCTCTTAGCCAATATTTATGATTTTTAACCCAATATTAATTCCTTCTAAAAGTGGGCTAATTTTAAATGGGATCCTAAAGTATAGATTGATATCATTTTCATGTTAAATAATTTATTCTTGATCAATTTGTCTAATTCTGAGGATTACATTAGGATCCTTATGGGGGGCCATGGTTTATGGGCAAATCAAATGTCTATCTCCATAAGTGTAAATTAGGTTTTAACATTGATAGTGTGGCAATGGAGGATATCCCTATCTAGGTTAACTTTTTATAATTGCCTTTTGAATTTAGGGCCCTAGAGGTTATCCTTGGGATTTTTAGATCTCTCAATCAACCTATTTCAATTGACCCCATTACTAGGTCTAAACTAAGGATCTTGGCTATTAGATTTTGTGTATTCATCCCTGATGATAAACCCTTGATTAATTCTGTCAATATCAGATGTAAATATGGGGTTTGGAATCAAAGGATTGTGTTTGAAAGACTCATAGACCTTTAAAACCTGTAATGTCATGAATCACTCCTTGAATGATTATCCTATCTCCAAGAGGCCTTCCCATCCCCCTAATCCCTATTAGGTGAAGAAAACTCTTTATTTTAACTCTTACCCTCACCCCACCCAAGCTCCCCTTCATAATCTTCCTTCTTCAAA
This sequence comes from Torreya grandis, assembly GCA_037957365.1. Lineage (NCBI taxonomy): Eukaryota > Viridiplantae > Streptophyta > Pinopsida > Cupressales > Taxaceae > Torreya > Torreya grandis. The sequence goes on along the minus strand of JARHVA010007332.1, from coordinate 554,589 downwards.
CCCTTCTCCCCATCCCTACCATGTTCCCCTTCCTTCTCTTATCGTCTTAATCTAGGAGAAAGGTTCTATGTTGTAGCCTCCACTAAGGATTCACTTCCCCAAAAGATTCCTAGCCCTAGTCAAACTTCCCCTTCTAAGCTTTCTACTTATTTGATGCATTGTATTGATATTGATTATGATGTGTTTGTTCCCTTTGATCCATTCATCAAGAACATTCTACCAACCTTTCCCCCTTTATCATATATTTTTGTTGAAAGATTTTTTGATTCGCCTATTTCAACTATATTTTCATCTTAGTTTCAAAAGGAATGTTACGTAGATATTCATGAAGCTTATAATCCATTCCTATATTTTGAATATTTAATCTCTAGTGAGGATCCAGTTCTATAAGAGGTTTTACTCTTAAAATTTTTGCTAACTCTAGTTAGAAATGAGGGGCTACATAAGCCTTTTTCACCTATCCCTAGTTAATGTTCTTCAGTAGGAAAGAAAGAGAACAATGAGAAAAATAAGTAAAAGGAGAGGACCAATGGATGAAGGTTCAACCAAAAAAAGACAAGAAAAAAGTAGTAGGAGAAGAACTAAAATATATTAGCAGACTGACTAATTAGAATGTCAAAAAATCTAAAATGGATAAACAAGTTACAATGGGTATCCAAATGACCCTCAAAAAATTCTTGAGCACTAATAAATGAAAATTATATCCTAGAATATAAGGGGTTTGAATAACCCTAAAAAATAGGGACTGGTAAGAAACATGATCTTTAAGCACAACCTGATATTTTAATCCTCCAAGAAACCAAGATGTCTGAGGATAAAATTTTGAAGAATAAATATAATATTTAGGATAAATGTTTAAGTTGTAGTATTAGCTCTAAAGGTGTTTTTGGTGGAATGATAATTTTTTGGGATACCTTAATCCTAGAGAGGATGATCATGTTAAAATTTGAAATGCATTTTGATGTATTTTTCAAAGATACTCAAAATAAAGTGAAGTGGGTCCTTACAAACATCTATACACCTAACACTAGAAATAATAGAAAAAACTCTAGGTAAACCTAATTGAGATCAAAAAATGTTTCAAAGACATGAACTGGATGGTGGAAGGATATTTTAATTCTCCTTGATCCCCAATGTTAAAAAGGGGGAATCAACTCATTCAATGACAACATGATTTATTTTAGTGACTTTATTGTAGAGGTAGGTCTCATCGATGTGGACTTGAAAGGCATTCATTTTACCTTGTCAAATAGTATATTGGGAAAAAAACCTTATTCAAGTTCACTTGGATAGGTTTTTGGTCTCAATGACATGGGATATACAATTTAGCAATTATTTATCCTCCCTTTCTATAGTCAGCTCTGACCATAACCCCCTGGTTTTCAGTAGAGAAAAGATGAATAAACCCAAGAGCATTCCATTCAAATTTGAAAAAAATTGGTTATCCAATCCGACCCTATTTGATTCAATGAAGGAGTGGTGGAGTTTTTCAGTGCAAGGATCAGCTATATTCATCTTAGCTATGAAACTTAAACATGTCAAGCACAAACTTAAGATCTAAAAAAAGAATGTTTTTGGGAATATTCTCACCCAAAATATCAAAATAGAGGAAGATTTATGCATAATTGAGAAGTAAATCAATGCTTTTGGTTCCACTCTTTCCTCTCAAGTTAAATAAAGGGAACTCCTAAGTTTATTTCATAATTTGGAAACCAAAAAAGAAATATTCTAGCATAAAAAATCTAGAAAAACCTAGTTTCAAGAAGGTGATAGGAAAATCGTCAACACAAATTAATTTCAAAAATAAATGGAGAATATGGGGTTTTATATAAGATGAAAAAGACATTAAAATGTAAATTATTAATTTGTATAGGAATCTTTTGGCTCTTTCCTCCTCCCCAACTTGAAGAACATGTTATAAAACTTATTCAAGAGGTTATATCCCAAGAATATAATGCTTCCATTATTTTTCCACCCTCTAATGAATACATTAAATACATATTTTTCTCTTTATAAGGAGATAAAGCCCCATGCCCAAATAGATTCCGCCCTTTTTCTAGGGTTTTTGGGACATCATACAGAATGAAGTTTGTCTAGAAGTAACTAAATTATTCAAATATGGAATAATGCTTCAAGAATTTAAAAATACTTTTCTTGTCTTAATCCCTAAGAAGCATGAATAAAATTAGTTAAAGGATTTCAGACCTATCAGCGTTTGTTCCACTTTCTATAAGATATACACAAAAGGTCTAGTTTTAAGAATCCAAATGCTTCTTGACAAGTTGATAACAGACCAATAACGGGATTTTATTTTTGGTAGATAGATATTGGATGTCATTATCATTGCTGATGAAAATATACACTCAGTTGTCAACTCTTTCAAATAGGGAATGTTCCTTAAACTTGACATGAACAAAGCTTATGACAGGGTTGCATGGTATTTCCTTGATAAAGTCTAAGAAGTTCAAGTTTGATTAGGTAGTCAGGAATCTAATTACTTCTTGTATATCCTCCCCCCATGTTTTTTAGTCATCATTAATGGGGTCCCCAAAGGTTTTTTCTCTACAGGTAGAGGTCTCCACCAAGGAGATCCCCTACCTCCATATCTATTCATTTTGATGGTAGAAAGTTTGAGAAAAATCATCAAAATTGACACTTTTTATGGAATAATCGAGGGAATTAAATCACCCCCAACACTGGACCAGTAACCCATCAAAAAATTTTGGATGACACTCTGATGATTGGAGAAGCTTTAATGTCAAAAGTGAAATGTTTTAGGAAAATTCTTGAAATCTATGAGGTAGTGTCGGGTCAATGTGTTAATTTCCTTAAATGTTCTTTATTTTTAATTAATACACCAATAATCTTTTAGGGGAAGATATCTAGGATCCTCAGGTTTGTAATAAATAATATTCCTTCTTCCTATCTGGGCATCCCTTTTTTGAGGGAAATATGGAATCAACTTTTTGGAACCCTCTTATTGATAGGATTCAAAATAAATTGGCTAAATGGAAAGATAATCTGCTCTCCCAAGCTAGAAAATTGCAATTACTTAATATTTATCTACAAAGTATTATAATTTATTTTATGTCCTTATTTTTTATTCTAGGCAAAGTGGTGGATCAATTAGAACAATTGTAAAATAAATTTATCTAGGGTGGAGAGAAGATAGATTAAAATTTCCAGTTATCTATAGAAAAAATCTTGTTTAACTATATGGATGGGGGGCTTGGGCCTTAGGATGATGACTTATATGAATCAATCTCTATTGGTTAAGCAAGGATGGAGGGTGATAAATTAATATAACCAATAGATAATGATTATTAAAGCTAAGTATTTGAATTCTAAGGAGGGTTTCTATTTTCTTTATTAAGAAGGACCTATCGATGGTTCAACCTTTTAGAAAGCTTTGATTAAAGGAAAGGATTCTTAAGAGAGGTAAAAAATAGAAAATAGTTAGAGGTAATAGATCAGTTTTTGGGATGATCTATGGATCAACCAATTTATGTTTGGATCTTCTCAAGATGTAGTAGGACTGAGTGGTCACTTCAAGGAGGTAATAGGTCATAAAGTTCATGATTAATGGCACAAGGTTGAAGGTAGTAAAAGGTTAAAGTTGATTCATAAAGAAGACTTGAACCAATAACAAACCCTTTTTTTTATAAGATTTAAATAACTAGCTTAAGAATACTCACATCAACATATTTCCCAAAGACGATGACCTTATATGGATGGCCAATCCTAGTGGTATGTTATTTGTTATATCTAGTTATATATCTTTTTGGGACCAAGAACATTTGGAGGAAAACTAAATTTTATTATGGATAAAAAAATTGATCCCAAAAATTAATGTTTTCTATTGGTTGTCTACCCAAAATAAAATCCTAACGGTGGATAACTTAATGAAAAGCAGACTTTCAATTCCTAATAGGTGTGTTGTTTACAAGAAAGAGGTTTAATATTTTGAACATATCTTCCTTATCTGTCCCTTCACCACTTCTATTTTTAAATCATTTTTCAATTTGTCTAATTTCTCTTGGGTTTTTCTAAAATCCATATGGGATTTGATCTACTAATGGGAAGCACCTTGGGACTATCCCCCTTAAAATTTTGGGGGAACTTAGCTCTCCCTCATATTTACAGGGAGTCTAGAAATAAAGAAATTTTCCCATATTTGACAACTTAAGTCCCAACCCCATTACCAATTTCAAAAGGATAATGGCTTATATCAAGGATAATTGGTTAACTTATGCTTCTTATTTTGGTGAATCCCCTACTCTTACCTTTTCTCAAATCTTACTTCTGCTAAATGTTGTGGTTCCTACTCAATCCCAATAGCATAATGTTGACATAATGAAGATAAAGTGGATTCACCCTCCGATTCTATGGTACAAGCTTAATTTTGATGGAATGGTGAAAGTGAATCCTAGACCCGTAGGAGGTGGAAGAGTTATCTAGGATTCTAATGTTAACCTCTTGGTAGCATATGTAGGCCCTATAGGGATTCAAACTAACCATTTGGTGGAAGTCATAATAGATTGGTGGGGGATTGAGCTTGTAGCTAAGATGGGGTTGGAAAACCTACATGT